>PJEM01007793.1:0-18201 GCA_004023845.1 Helogale parvula | reverse complement strand
TGGGAACTGCCCAAAGCAGAATAAATGGAAAATACGGTATTCTGAATATTTTTCTATTGCTTTTTCTGCAGTTTTTTGGTCAACTTCACTTTTCTAGCTACCTGCAAATATAATTTTGTCATTTTCTTGAGTCCCAGTGCTTCTTAAATAGCATACAACTTATTTATTTTTTTAAAGAACAGAGTGTAGTAGGGAAATTCGGCAGAGAAATAATTTCCTTATCTGACTCCGGCATCTCAGATCTGTAGTTACAGACAGAAAGACTTGACCAAAATGACGTTTCCTGATTGCCCTCTTTTACCTTATGTGAGGTACATTTGTTCTGAAGTTAGTCTCAGTTTCCCTGCAAGATCTTATGATACGAAGGCATCCATTCCCTTAGTCTCTCTCTGGTTAATCTCAGCCCTCCTCTGTGTGTCTGGTTCACTCTTCCTTTGATGAATCTGTTCTGCTTATCCTTGCATAGATGGCAACCCATAAACTCTCAAGTTTATACAACATCAGATGCAGGTACACACGGAATCTGAGCCTGGTATATTGCAGTATCAAGTGAACATTCCCAAGAGGGCTGCCCTAAGTAACTGGTTCAAGTTTAAATATGATTTATGTAGAAAATTCTAAATAGATAAAGTGTTTATTTTAATGTTGACTCATTCTTTGGTTTGCCCCAGTGTTCAGTCTGTGGCTGCTACTATTTTATATTTTTCATTTTTGATGAAATTAAAATATCATATATTTAGGGATTCTCATACTTTGAGGTTTTTGAAAAATCTAGTAACATCCAAATTTTCTTAACATAGAGTATACATTTTAATTTGACTTCAAGAAAGTATTTCACAGAGTCCATTGGGCCTAGGCATGAACTAACTTCCTTCTTTCCTTCCTTCCTGCTTGCCTGCCTTCCTTCCTTCTAAATATAATTTATTGTCAAATTGGCTAGTACACAATGTATACAGTGAGCTCTTGGTTTTGGGGTAGATTCCATGATTTATCACTTACATACAGCACTCAGTGCCATGAGCATCCTCTAAATGGGCTCATCACAAAAACCTCACAAACCTGAATAAACTCAGGTTCTTAACTTGGCCTCTTACTCTTCATACAGATTTATGCAATCCATTGTTTGGAAATTGAAAAGGTCAGGCACTTCAAAGGATTTGTACCTGACATTTTCAAGAACAACAGAGTTCAACTTTTAAAAAATCAAGAACACACTGTGCTGAAATAGCATCTGCATTTAGTTGCAGTCAATATTTTGACCTCCTCAAAATAAAGAGTAAGTCCCCCCATGTTGATGAAACCTTTTGATTGAACAAAAATAGGCTGTTTTCTTTTCTTCTTTCCCTCCTGTCCTTTGTCCCTCTGTACCTAGTAAACCCATGTAGTTGGTTGAGAAGATTCATGATCTATTAAGTGTAATTATTTTCTATACACCTTTGAATTAAGAACAAAAAGGAAAAAAAAAGTTTCCCTATGAATTTCCTACTCTTCCAAACAGCCTCATCCTTAAGTGTACTAGTTTGAGACAGACCCTCCTAAAATACCCTTCTTTTGGTGAAAGAAGTCCTATTTTGACTATTCTGATGTTGAATAAAGAGTGCCTCTGACGCAATGTGACGCTGCTCATCTTCCAGGAGCTGCTCTCCGTCTGGTTCGCTGTCCATGGCAGATACAGCGCTATGGGCCGTGCTGGTACTGGACTCACTGCCTGGTACAAGCAGACTGTGAGCTGGCTGACCTCTCACTAGTGCTGATCCTCGCTCCAGCAGGAAACATGGATGTACACAGGGCCCTGTGTGAATTAGAGACTCCCACTAGTCTTGCTGAGTTACGTGGGAGAGGCTTCGTTCCAGTATATTTTTTTACATCTGGGATCTTGACTCTTTCATATTGATTGACCTTGCTTGGCATTGATTTTAGGCACCTCTGCGATTTTTGCCTTCTAACTGCTGGCCTTGCCCTTACCTAAATTCTAAATTTCCCTCATAACTCCTGCTCCTGATCTCTCAAGTGTCTGTCCACTGCTGTCCTCACCTCCCCACCATCTTGATATGACATTCTTAGACAAGAAACAAATAAAACCCCATAGGAAAGAAACATCATTATTTTACTTTGCTCCTTTACTGGGAGGCCGGTCATGTAAACAGTAAATTTTTTGTTTAACTGGTGATCGTGAATATTTAAAAGAGTAAAAGACCTTTAAGAAGAGGAAAAAAGACTAAAAATCTTCCAAAGTATAATAGATACTGAAGATAACAAACTGTGTTGAGAATTACCTTAGAAACACAGGTAATTCCCTGGCAACTGATAGCAAATTGTTTTGCTCTCTTCCTGAGATTTTTTCAGTTGGCTCATCTGTTGTGTCATCTCTCAAGCGGTCCCTTTAGTGAGGCTTCTATTCCTAGAATCTGTGCAGTTTATTGTCTGCTCTTTGGTAGAATGGTGTATCTTGCTATTTAACGTGTATATGAAATCAAAGGAAGGTTTGTCAAGGAACAATGGAGGTGGATGTTGAATATATACAACGCTTATAACCAAAGTGCATTTAAGAACTTTTAAAATATGCAACGTTGATTCCTTGTGTCAATCAAACTGACTGGTTGTGAAACATGCCAAATAACATTATCACTGATTTATCACACTCTCGATATAAATACCCAGGCGCAGTGAAATACAGAACTGAGGCACTTCAAGCACATATATAAAAATAGACTTGAAGCATATTAAGTCAGAATTAACCTCAAAATGCCACTGCTTCCCACTTCACAATACACGAAATCACAAGTGTGTGCTTTGTTAACTTGACTAAGGCAGCACTGTGTTCAGTTTTGAATTACTGCTTCTCTGAGTGCAGTAAGGACTTACGGCTTCAGCAGGATCTCCGTCAGCCCTGCCGTCACTGGGGCTCTCTGCTTCAGAAATCCTGAGACCCGAGCCCCGTGGACAGTCCACATGCTTTCACAGTTCCAGGTCTTTGAATCATGACCTCAGATCTTTGCATATAAAGCTCTTTTCTGTTTGAAATCTTTCCCCCATGTTGAGGCCAACTTTGCCTGGCTAATTCTATCTCGTTCTTCTGGTACTGACTCTGATCCTTCTCTTACCTTCCTAGGCAGCATCTGAGACCTCTTTCCTTTATAGAGTGTCCCTTGATCCCCCAGACTGAATTGGATACTCACTTTATTGTATTATAGGACCCTATTGTCCTCAATATCTTAGTATTGACAGCATTCCTGTCTTTCTGGCCTATGTCTCCCATTGGACTGTAAGTTTCTAGAGGGCAAATGACCCCTGTTTGAGGGCCCTAATGGCACAGACCAGTTTTAACATCTGGCACCAGTTTTAATATCTAGATTCTCTGCTCTATGGCTGTTTTGCCTTCATGTTTCATAGCTTTGATAACACCTTGTTTCCTCCAAGGCAGGGTTTCTTAACCTCAGCACTATTGACATTTGAGGTTAGACAATTCTTTGTTGCGGGGGCCCGTCCTATGCACTGTAGGATTGTAGCAATATTCCTGATCTTAATCCATTAGATACAAGCAGCCCCGCACCTCAGCCGTGACCACCAAAAATGTATTCAACCACTGCCGAATGTCCCTGGGAGGTGGGAGGTGGAGTTTTTCTAGGTGAGAGTCACTGCTCTCCTCATAATCTGTACAAAATTTCTATTTCTTCAAAATAATTGAAAAATGTACTCTTTAAATAATGTTTTCTGGGGAATCCAATGCGTACCCTTCCTCTCCACTGCCCCGCTCCCTGATACACTTTTGCACCACCTGCTATATAATAGATGTTCAAAAATGTCTGCTGAAAGCATTTTAAAAATGCTTGGAAAGAACAGGTTTTTCAATCATTGATTGCCCTTTTCTGTTTGTTTGGTTCTCTTTCTGCTTCAATAGGAACAATGTGAAAATTGCTTCTGGGTTATATCTCAAATCCTGTACGTGGCCTATAAGGCCTTGAATGATTCCAACTCTTCCTACCTGACTACTCTCCTCTCAAATGGTTTTTAGTTCCATCTTGAAGGACTTTTCCTATGTGTCCATCTTTTGTCTGCCTTGAGAGTTGGCATATGTTACCTTCTCTATCTGGAATATACTGCCCCTTTTTACCTGCTCATGTTAATTAGTGTGCTTTGGGTTGAAAGTTATAGAGATTCATATACAACAAACTTTGAAAAAAGAAGGACTTATTGGAGGCATGCTACCATAGCTCTCAAGATTATATGACGGGCAGTGTGATCAGGCTGTGGGACAACTGGCACAAGAAACTTAAATGCTGTCAGCATGACCCCTCTGCTGTCCTGTTCTTTCCCCTCTGCTAGAAACTTCATTTTCTTTTCCCATGACTTTCTTCCCCCACATGGTAAGAACAGAGCCACAGTGGTGTGTGGAGTCTGCCTCCGGTGTTGACCATTCTACCACCTGTGAGGCATTGATTCTCTTCTCTGAGGTTTAGTCCCTAGAGTTGGCTTGCCTTAGATCAAATGTCCATGCATACTTTAATCAGCTCAAGCTGTGGGCTAAGCTCATGTAAAACAGACACAGCAGCACAGGGTTCTTTCCAGATTTTGTGAGCTTCCCAGCCAACTCCAATGTCATTTACTCCATGAGCTAATTATTTCCCATCCTTCAGTGCTCATCTCTGATATCATTCCCTCAAAGAACCCTAATTACAAGCTCTTATAGCACTTAACTTCTTCATAATGCTTATTAAAATTATAATTACTTTTTTATTGGTATAATTTGTTTGCCATTCCTCCTCCTCACTAAAATGCAAGCTCCAGGCATGCGGCAACCATGTCGGTTTGTTCTGTGTTATTTTCAGCAATTAGCACAAAGTCTTGCTAAAAGTACTTGTTTGGTTCGTAGTTATTGAATACAGGAATGAATTTCTGGAGTGAGTCACAAAATTTCAAACCCAGCTAATCAGACATGCAAGTGATATCTTAGAAAGGAAGTCCTCAAAGTTTCCAAATTAGTCATTTACATGAATGTTAGTAGATTTCATATCAACACCAAGAATAGGACTCCTATCCAAATAGTGTTATATATCAGAAGTGCTTTGCAATTCGTGTAACTGTAAGGTGGCACCAATATTTAAGGTTATGATGTGAATAAAGAACATCATTCATTTTCATCCTTGCGAGGAGGATGCTAGAGTGGAGAAGGAATCTCATATGGACTTAAGAAGGCATACCCCTGATCTTTGGTCCTTTAAAACTTAAATAGTAATGAAAGAAAAAAAATAAAAATGGCCCTGAGATAGGATATTGGCTGCCATCCCTATCAAATCTGTTGGTTTTTACATCATATACAAGATACAGATAAGGTAAAGGAAAGTTTAGAGAAGAAAGAGATAGAATGATGGATTTGACTACATGAACATTGGAAACTCTGGTCAGTTAAAAAACACCACAATAAAACACGTGAAACAGACTTCAACAATATTTATGACACAAAGGGGTAATAGCTTAAATGTATTAAGAATTTTTTGCGAATCAATAAGGGGAAAAAACCTGCAAACACTTGTACAGATTAGCAGGATGTTGACAAAGGAAGGAATGCCAATTCCCAGTAAACATAAACCAACAGAAATTCGTTCCATTTCACTATTAATTTGCTAAAAGCATAACAGTGGTATGTATCTACACACACACACACACACAAACACACACGCGCACACACACACACACTGAGACCAGCAGTCGTTAGTTAACCCAATAGCTGGCTTAAGGAGGAAATTGTAAAATTTAAAACTGGTATAGACGCTATAGCCTCTTCTTTGAGATAGGTCCTCAAAGTAGAATTTTGCCTTATCTTCCTTGTATATAATGCATCATCTAGATTTCTAGGTGGGAATTCAAGAATCTCAGATATTTGTAAAATAATCTGCAGAATCTTTCTTAATTTTTGAAAAATGCTTTTCAGTCACACTAACTCCTCATAAATATATTTTTAGTAACTTGTCTTTCTCGAATCTTACCAAAGCTTTTCACATTCATGTAGCATCAGTTTTTATAATAATTAAATTACGTAAGTGCAATGGTGTGTGCAACTGATATAAACATGTTTCGGGACACATGCAAGTGAGTTTTGATAAGTAGTTAATTTAACCAGTAGGAGTGAATAGTGATTAAGAACATGTCCTCTTGGTATCGGGGAATTAAGTAAGCAAAGGCTAGGGATGGATGATACCAGACAATCCATTGTTGTCTAGGTGGAAGTGAGTTAAGGGAGCATCTGCTGTGCGTACCATTATTTCAGTCCTGATGATGCTAAGTGCTCTTGTACCGCTGACTTATCTCCTGCTCAACTGTTGGCCCCTTCAGGATGCGTGCTCCCGTCTCTTCCATACCTATATTTCTTGAGTCTGTGAGAGTGTTCGGCCCAAAATAGGTGTTTACTCACTTTTAGGTTGGATTAAGGAAGGAACAGAATGTTTGTGCTGTTTCATTCAGTAATCTTTCACTTCTATAAATCTGTCTTAAGAAAAATTCAGACCTTTGCCAAAGATCTATGTTTAAAGGTGTTTATTGAAAGTTTCATTTTGACAGTTAAAAATAGCTCCCTGAAGCATTGTTGTAATAGTAAAAGATGCAAAAAAATTCTAAATATTCAAAAATATAAAAATAAATTGTGGTAGTGTTTGATAAAATATTATACCATCATTAAAAGTGATTTGTTTTTTTAAATAATAAAGTCTCTTTTTTCAAAGAATAGGAAAATGCTCAACATTTGATATATTTTAAGTTACACTGAAAACTATATGTAACATTATCCTAATTATAAAAATTATAATAAGTAAGTTTATATTTATATATATATCAAAGCCTGGAATGAAAAACACATTATTGTTAATGGTAACTCAGACTGATTTGTGTATAATTTTAATTTTCCTTTTGATACCTGTTCACAGGTTTTATGTATTACTTTATAGTCAGAAGAAAAACATAAAGTTTGGGGGGTTTTTCCATGGGCAATGAGAGGAAATGAATTAACCTCAGTTAGAAATGCAAAGAACAGTCAAGACAGAGCAGCTGAGGCAACATTAGCAATTATGGAAGATCACAGAGAGAAAAATTAACAAAGTGACAGAAAAAAAAGATTATATTCCAAAAATCAGGTTTGGAGGCACAAGAACCATGACAGAAATAAATTACATGATTCGGTGTAACGAATAATTGCTGTGGCTTTCAATAAGTTACACAGTATTACTGATTTTATTGAATAGGGAATGATAATAAAGAGAAATGCCTGTCATTTAACCCAGAAAGAGTAAGAATCCAGCCAAAAGACAAAATCAACCATTGGTAAAATTTGAAACCTGGTCATTTCTTGAGTTTTTTTTGCACTTATTTTTATCTGCAGAGTTTGTTCACTGTTTGAAGTTATCTAATTAGGATTGTCCCCCATGAGTTGATGTTTTCCCAGGAAGGAATGTGGGAAACTTGTACTGACCTCTTAACAAAACTTTGTACAAAGCTCTGTATAGCAGGTCAGTACACAACCGTACAGAGACTTGTAACCTGCAGGTGTGCTCTGTTGCAAAAGTAGCTACAGACTGGCCTGAAGGCCCTGTGAGTCGGCCAGATTTCCCTCTGCAGAAGCCAGTGTCACTGGGTCAGGCTAAGGTCAATGTTGTGAATCAGAGGAGTTATTCATAGCAGAAATAAGAGCTGATGTTCAGGTAAGGAATCCAGGAGCAAGCCACAGCACCAGACAGCCTGATGCTATTGATTTTACCTACTTCCTGCTCATGCTGCCAAATTCATGTCTCTTGAGTAGGAAGAAGCAGCAGATCTCTGTAAACTAGACACATGTCCACAGCTGGGTCCAGCGGCAAAATAATGAAATAGGGCAGAAGCCATATCTAAGCTATGTTGATTACTGGTGCTGGTGAGGATTAATGTATATGGAAGTATTTACATCAGTGCTTCGCCTATGGAATAAGCACAGTGTAAGTGAGAAATGGGATTAATAAATTGCAGTAAGAAGGGATAGTGGTAGAGGGATATACCCCGGGTCTTGAAGGATGAGAGAATTTTAATGGATTCAGTAGGTGCAGTGATTTCCATCCTTGGTTTAGGGACTAACCTTGGCTGTATAAGAATCACATGGGAAATTCACTAATAACAGAGAATCTCTAGGCTCTACCTAGATGTTGCAACAGGGCTATATCATGTGTATTTTAGACCTCCCCCAATTATTCTGATGCACAGCCTGGTTTGAGATCATTGAAGTTGGAGCTGTGGGTGGAGAACAACAGCATAATGAAATGCAAGGAAGTGTGGAGGTTTGTGTGATGTTTGTAATGAGTCACCCCAGTTTATTTGAGGAAGAGAGTTCTGGAACGCTGTAGATGAAGATAAATTCAAAAAGGTAGTTTGGGTTATTACATAACGGATCTTGGGTGCTATGCCAGAGGTATTTGACTTTACTGGTTAGGTGGTAGAAATTTGTTGAAGATTGAGGAGAGATGAAGAATTATATTCTTGGTCCTGAGCATCAGGAATATAAATTTGAACACTTTGGGAGGGCGAACAGGAAGAACCATTCTACTTTATCCCATTTTAAGTTCATGGTCATCAAATTAATTGAGACTTCACTGCAATTAATAATCTCATGGGGTGGCTTTTAAACATTAACTATGCCCTGGTCTCAATTCCAGAAGATCTGATGTAATTGTTCTGGGGTAGAGTGTCCCTGTTGATAGCAAGTGTGGATTTCCCACGTGATTCTAATATGCAGCCAGTTTTGAGAAGCTCTGCTGTAGTCAATCCACTCTTATGTTAGTTGAAGTATTTCAAAATATCTTTTTCTCTTTGGATGCTTTCCATTTTCTTACCTCATGACTTTCAGGCATTGGCTTTGTTCTCCATATTTTTTTTTGAGAAAATCAAAACAATCCCCTATAACCTGAACTTGTAAGTACATCTTCTTATTCAGTACTCTACTTTCTCTTCTGCTAGAGCAGATGAACTGACCATGCCCCTGGTTGCTATTTAGGCAAACTCTCTACGTACTAGATAAATCCTCTCTTAACTACTCAAGGTCATCTTTGGTTTTTCATTTTTCTCTCCTGCATCATCAATTATTTCATCTCTTTTGGGTCGTTCTTATTAACACAAAAACACACTTATTTCTCCAGACCCATCTTTACTTTACGCTTCATTTATTTGCTCCAAATTAGAGCAAATTTCCTTGAAGGAGTTGTCTGAATATGCGGTTTCTTCATTTTATCTTTCTGTTTTCTCTTTTAACCACTTCACTCAGGCCTTAGTTCCCGTCAGTCTTTTGAATCTGCTCTTATCAGGTCACCAAGGGTCTTCATGTTGTTAAAACTATTCCCAGCACTTGCTTTACTGGACATCACAGCAGATGCTAACACAGAGCATACTTTCTATTAAGATGTTTTCTTTACTTATTTTTCTTGGAGATCCTTTGTGTTCTTCGTTCTCTTCTAACCTGGTTTGCCATTTCTTCTTTTTTTTTTTTTTTTTATTCTTCTTTTATTTCTTTGAAGAATCCTTCTCATCTTCTCATTCAGCCCTTGGATCTCTTCCTTTCTTCATCTAGATGCCCACAGTGTGGGCAGACAACCCATGCTTTGAATACTGTTTATACACTTTTGACTTCCAAAATTTTTTATCTCTAGTCTCAACTTTTCCCCTTATTTACATAGTCATAGATTTAATTCTTTAAGTGACATTTCCCATTTATGTCTAATGTGCATCTCAAACCTAACTTTTTTTAGTTAAAAAATTTTTTTTATGTTTTATATTTATTTTTGAGAGACAATGAGAGCAGGGGAGGGTCAGAAGTAGAGGAGACACAGCATCTGAAACAGGCTCCAGGCCCGGAGCTAGCTGTCAGCACAGAGCTCGATGCGGGGCTTGAACCCACGAATCGTGAGATCATGACCTGAGTCAAAGCCAGACGCTTAACTAACTGAGCCACCCAGGCGCCTCTCAAACCTAACTTTTCTAATATCGTATTTTGATTCCCCAAGTCTTGCCCCAAATCTACTCTTTTCCCAGTCTTCCCCATTTACATTCTCCAGTTGGAAAAGATAAAACATTGGCATTTTCCTGGACTTTTTCTCACATTCAACATTCAATCCATCAGCATATCCTGTTGATATCTTCAAAATATGTTCTTATATTAATGTTTTTAGTTCATGTTGTTAACATGAACTCTCAAAGGTACCTTAATTTGAATAATGGTGACCATAATCCATTTCACTAATGTCTATCTCCTGGACAATTGCCAATGACTCTCACTGGTCTCTGATTCATTCTTTTTTCCTGGAGTCTATTCTCCATGCAGTAGACAATGTGAGCTTTTCAAAATATAAGCCATCAAGTCACCTGTCATGCCCTCCAATACCTTCCATCCTTAGGGAAGGCCAGATTATACTACAGAAATAAATCCCAGTGGTGAGCCAACCTTGTCCCTGCCAAAGACTGTCTCTCATATACCATGTCCATCTTGTGTCTGTTTGGGTAAAGGAGTGCTGATCTCTGTTCTCCATAGTTCCTCAGGTACCCAAGCTAATAGAGGCTTTACTTTGCGGTAGTTCAACCACCTGGAATTAGCAGCCTTCTTGGTTGCTTAGGCAGGTGATAAGAGAGACTAAAGTATCCCATATGACATTTTTATTGTCTCAGCTGAGATGTGACCTGTTACTCCCACTCGTATTTCATTGGCCGCATCTACTCAAAAGGTCTTGCCCAACTGAGAAGTATATCTTCTGTGGCCCAAAAAGGAGAAGAAAACTAGAGATTCACGAACATATTTAATGTTTCACACATCATTTTGCTTAGAATAAAATCCAAAGCCTTTGTGATAGCCAAAAGCTCTCATAGAATCTGCTTCCTGGATAACTCTGGCTGCATCTTCTGCCGCTGTCCTACTTCTTTAGTCTACTCCAGCTATTCCTGCCTCCTTGTTATTTTTGAACACTCTGATCACAGACCTCTCCCTAGAGTGATCTTTATATGTAGGACTGGGTCTTTCATTTTATGTAGGTCTCTTGTCAGATACATGTTTTTTTAATGTTTGTTTTATTTTTGAGAGAGAGAGACCAGGGGAGGGGCAGAGAGAGAGGCGAAGAGAGAGAATCCTAAGCAATCTCAGTGCTGTCAGTGCAGAGCCCAGTAAGGGGCTGAGTCTCACAAACTGTGAGATCATTACCTGAGCCGAAATCAGGAGTCGGACTCTTAACTGACTGAGCCACCCAAGCTCCCCTCTGATCAAATACATCTTATTAAAAATGTCTTCCTAACTTGACAATAAGTTAAAAATAAATGACTAAAATAAGGAAATAAAACTTTGAAAAATGTCTTCTAGTACCATTCTCTATAAAAATCACCTCTCTATCCTTTGTACCCTGATTCATATTTCTTCAGATAATTTATTTCTCCTTGTGTTATTATATTATTTATTACATATATTATATTTTATATTTTTATATGCCAATTTATTTTCTATTTTTACTCGAATTTCTGCACCATCAGAGGAAGGATGTTATCTGTTTGGTGTACAGCTATCTATGGCCAGTCCTAGAACAGTGTCTGACACATTATAGGAGCTCAATAAATACTTACTGAATTAATTAATGAATAAATGAAGTGATAATTTAAATTTTAGCAGTATGTGAGCTAATCAAAAGGAGACAGCAGGGAAGTGGGCTGAAGAAATGACCTCTAGGAGTGCCTTCTTTTAAGAGTGTGCTAGAAGAAATGAATCCGCTAAAAACCATTGAGGTAGAGAGAGAATCAGAATGTGCTAAGTGATGGATACAACATGGGACAGAGATTTAAAGACTGGGTACTTGCAAAATTTAAGAAAATGAAAAATGTGGGGCACCTTTGTGGCTCAGTCAGTTAAGTGTCTGACTTCAGCTCAGGTCATGATCTCACGGTTCATGCATTCAATCCCCGCATCCGGTTCTGTGCTGACAGCTCAGAGCCTGGGGCCTGCTTCAGATTCTGTGTCTCCCTCTTTTTCTCTACCACTCTGTCTCTTTCTCTCAAAAATAAATAAACATTAAAAAAAATTAAAAGAGAATGAAAAATGTGTAGAGGGCATTAGGTTTATTAAGTAATAAAGTTATGTATGTTCTGATTATCTGTTGCTGCATAATCAGCCTCCTCAAATTTAGTGGCAAAAAGACAATTTTGATATACTCACAAATTCTTTGGATTAGGAATTTGGACATGGCACCTTGGGAATGGCTTATTTGGGGTCTCACCTGGGAAAGCTTGATTGTCTTGGAGTGACTTAAATACTGAGGCTGGAATCATCTGCAGACTTTGTTTACATGTCTCGTGCCTGGTCTGGTATAGCTGAAAGACGGGGTTCAGCTGGGACTGTTGACCAGGATACCTATAGGTGACCTTTCCTCTGGCTTGGCTTTATCATAGCTTGGTGTCAGGGTTGTTTCTGAGAGGAACTGTCCAGAGTAGGAACATCCGGTAGGTGAGCTTCCCATGGGAAGCAGATGTAAGTTACATGACCTTTCTAATCCAGTTTGGGAAATCACACAGCGTTACTGTGCTGCTGCATGATGTTGAGTACAAGCAAGTAACGATGGCCAGTGCAGATAACGGAAGATAATTGGGAGTTCAGATAGGAATTAGACTCCATTTCTTGATTGGCAAGTGACAAGATCACAGTGCAGAAGGACATGTGGGCAGAGAGATTTTATTGCTATCATCTTTGAAAATGCAATTTGCCACATCTGATAACTTTTGATAAACCTATTATGTATATAGATTTCTCTAAGTTTGGTGGTAAAAGAATGAAAAGAGATGGACTGGATTAGACTTAAATAGAATATTTCAGACTTTTAAATCTTAAATAATAATGAAAACATGAAGAGTTTAACCAGAGATTAAGTGTCCTGAACAAGGGCACACAATTTGGAGGAAGGCCAATTTCCAGAAAGCAGGACTTAGAAGCCCTCATGCTTTCTGTGCTTTCCATTCCTTTAGAATAGCCTGGAATTCTGTAGGAGTGGGGTGGTGCAGAATCTGCTTTGCTCCCAATAGACATGGATTCAAGGCCCTCCATCTCTGCTTCAACCACAGTAGCTCTTGGTTGATCAGTTTTATATTGGGGTTCCATTTGGGATTTTATTTTGAAAAAGAATTTTGCTGCTAAAAAAATTGAAAACAACAAAGTGGAAGTTTTCAAAGTTCCTTCTATTTCCAACTTTGCATGTACCTATTTTTCTGTATTGTTCATAAGCTGACATTGACAGCGATTCCAAACATTGAGGACTGGCCAGGAGAAGAAGAAAGTGGAAAGTACTAGTTGTTGCAGATCTGTACATATCACACTCTGAGCCAGAGTCCTTACAGAAGTGATCCCTTTAAATCCTTTCACTCCTGCAAAATAGGTGTTATTACCCAAAAGGTTCAAATAATTCAGATCGCTTGTGTAGAGTCACTCAATGATTCAAAACTCAGTTGGTTAGTTTACAAAGACAGTGTTTCTTTTTTTTTCTTTTTTTTTTTTTTCCTTTGTTCACAAAAGACTTCATTATCTAGTGATGCCTACTGAGAACATACAGAAATCTGCATGGTTCACTTCACATGCAGTCGAACAATCTTTACTTTATAATAAGTGAGTGTCAACTGTTTTATGCAATATAAAGGTTTAGATTTATGATCACCTCAGAATTTAATTCTATGACTGTGAAATATGACTTTGGCCTTGGCTTCAGTGGGCCAAGTATGTATCCAATGCACTTCTACCCTACATAAGAATTTTTACATCTAAATAAGTATTCTATTCATAGCAATCAGTTGCACTAAATACAAGGTTGGGTTGTTTTGTGATTTTTCCCCCCCAAAGTTTGCTCTTAAAAGTTTTTGAACTCTATTTTTGTTAGAACACTAACCAAAGTAGGTGGGAGGTAGGATATTTTGGAGTACTACATTTTTCTCTCAGGCTTTCTTCTTTTTTATACTTTGTATTATTTATTTGTGGATGGAAGACGACTTGAGGTAATTACGGAGTTTTAAATGGTATCAATGATTATAAACTAATTCTAGAGAAATTGAAATGACAATATAATCCCTACTATTCTCTCTTGTTGTTTACATTATTACTATTTACATTTCATAAAAACTTTTGGATCAGAAGATATATTTTTCATAACATTATCTAGCTATTGTGTTTTTCTCTGGTATTTATTAATTACATGCATTTTCCTGTTTGTTTATCCCTTTAGATGTTTTAAATCATTTTCAACATAAAATTAAGCAGCTTTCATTATTAAATATAAATTTACAGCATTTTACTATGAGATAAATATATTTGCATTTGTGACTGAAATTATTATTATTTTTTAAAGTTTTTATTTATTTTGAAGAGAGACAAGAGTGCCTGCACTGCAGGGGAGGAGCAAAGAAACGAGGGTGGGGGAGAGAGAGAGAGAGAGAGAGAGAGAGAGAATATCAGAGAGAATCAGAGAGAATCCCAAGCGGGCTCTGTGCTCTACACTAAGCCTGAGGTGGGGCTTGATCTCATGACTGTGAGCTGAAATCAAGCATGAGATACTCAACTGAGTAACCCACCCAAGTGCCCCTGAAATCATTGTATATTATTATATATTAAATATTACATATTATGTTTTATATGGAGCACAGAAGGAAATTTCCTCCAGGTTGCCTCTTCACATAGTGGCAATGGCTTGTAATGACTTATCTTTATTTATTTTAATATTGTAGAAATGATGGTCATCTACCTATTACATATTCTTTGATTACACACAAGTTCTGTGAGGCTAGAAGTGGTTTTGAAGTAGGCTTTTGATTCCTTGGCATACTCAAGGTCATGTCTCAAGCCAAGCATAATAACAGACTTGAGTGTAATTCCAAGGCTGAAGCTAAACTTTAGTGTCTCCCTATTGAATGCCCATCTTTTTGTAAAACTGTTAAGTATCAAACAAACAGCTCAGGAACCAAAATGTATCCTGAGACTGTTTTCTCTTTTAAATAGAATTAATTAATACTCACAAATATCTTACCAATGTGACAAGACATTTGAATAAATTTAATTTGGAATTATAATTGAGAAAAGAAACAAGAACACTATTAATTTATTCAAGAATATATTCATATTCAGAACTGTCCATGTGGAGTCATTAGATAGCTATTCAAAAGTTTACATATTACTCAGAGCTCAGTGGAATCACTATTAATTCTCTTTAATTAAACTTCTGACATTTAACGTTGAGAGCTACCATTAGTGAGGTCCAAGAGATTTGATTGAAATCAGTTTGATTACTTAGACTAAATGCAGTTAAAAACTTTTTTTTGAGAGCTATATATTTGGTTAATTCATGAAAGGGTAGCCATAATCTGATTGAAATCAACTTGGTTACAGACAAACTGGCCAAGACAATGCTACTGAAAAATTGGTCACAACAAATAATTTAGACCCTTGTTTTTCAAAATTGGTTATTTTGGTAAAAGAAATTTTAAGTTCATTACTACTACCACACATATTAAATAGACTCACATAAATAAAGTTAGTTATACTGTAAATTCTGTCATTTTGTTGGATCTAGGTTATTTAAAATTTTTAATAGACTGTACTTTATTAACATGACTAATGAAACATTAATGTGGCCCTCACACATATGAATTTATGATTCTGTATTGAGCAACAATTATTGATTAAGAGAATGGATGTGGAAGATTGTGCATTTTAGTTATATAATCTTTGGTTTTGTTATTTTTGAGTTTCTAGTCAAAGGGCAAGTAATGAAACTGGTCATGTTGGTTATCAGAAAATAATGACTTTATTTCAATGATATTTGGTATGTTATATGATTGAGGGAAAGCAAAATTTCCTCAATTTACCCCTTTCCTCATTGTAGGACGCCCATGAAACTGAAGTGAATTGACCAAACGCTACTGCAGGTGGACGGAAACAGTAGAGGGACTCAGTGCTAGTTACTAGTTGCTTCACTGAGTGCTAGTTGTGTCATTAAGCTTTCAGATGCCATCACTGAAATAGCAAATAATCCTTTCTATATTGTGGCCAGTAAAGGTAGGCATGGGCACATTTAATAGAACCAGTTCAAATCTATTTTAATTAATGTCTTTACTTTGAAAAGTAAGAAGAGGGTAAAATGGACCATCTTGTAAAATAGCAAGCTCTGTTATTGGAAGGTATCTTAGCAAGAGTTCAACTATTTGTTGAACATGTAGGAACTTATGCATTATGTAGTGATTAAAAATTCTCCTAAGAACGTTCTACAGAATAGCAGCTATAAAATATGTTAAGATATTTTGTGTTTAAAGTGTTTCTGTGTTCCATTGCTAGGGAAAAAAGTTAAACATGATCCTTTATTTCAGGAGTACTCATATTTTTGATATGCTAATATGCCTTGTGAATCTTAAAGAAGGGAATTAATTTTAAGTGTTTTCCAAACTTTTTTGACTTTGATGCCCTTTATTGGTATCTCGTGAGACTACTGCCTATCCAATTAAATACACATCAGGAAACACCAGACTGCATGTTACATAAAGCTCCTTACAGCTCTAAGATGAATTAAATATAATTGTCTTTTCAAAGTGGAATTGCAAGTTTGTAAGGAAAAATAAAATACGCATGATGTCCAAGAACAAATAATGATGGAGAACCTCCTATTTCCTCAATACTACACAAAGATAGACACTCAGCAACATGACAAGATCCAAAATAATACTACTTTAAACAGAGGTTATTTCTCTCATAAAATTCTGAAACGGTATTGGAGATCTGCTCTGGGAATTTATCAAGCCTGAGGATTCTTCTGCTTGTTACTCTAGCCTCCTAATGCAGTCTCTTCATCTCCGTGGCCTAAGAAAGCAGAAAAGGGGAAAAAGAAGACAAGCCACTTGCTTTTATTGGCACAACTTAAAAATTGCACACAATACTTCTACTGACATCCTTTTGGCTATAATCGAATCTTATAGCTACCAGTAACTGCAATGGACTGGGTTCAGTTTATTCTGGGTGGTTATGTGCCCAGCTACGGATTGGGAAGTTCTCTTACTATAAAAGTAGGAAAGCATGGATATTGGAAAATCTGCAGTCTCTGCTGTCTGAGCCATTGGAGCGGTTTCTTTTGATGACATAATGTTTGTGATTTTTAAAGTTAAAATTTTTTTTGTCATCATGATAAGTGTACTTTTTAATCCTTATCACCTCTTTCACTCGTTTCACCACATCCCTCCCCTCTGGTAACCATCAGTTTGGTCTCTATAGTTGAGTCTGTTTCTTGTTTTGCCTCTCGTCTCTCCCTTCCTCTCTCTCCTCCTTTGCCCATTTGTTGTTTCTTAAATTCCACATATGAGTGAGACCATATGGTATTTATCTTTCTCTGACTTATTTCATTTAGCATTATACTCTCTAGATCTATCCATGTTTTTGCAAATGGCAAGATTTCATCTTTTTTAGTGGCTGAATCATATTCCATTATAGAATACCACATCTTCTTTATCCATTCATCTCTTTTTTTTAATTTTAAAAAACTCAAATAGTTTTATTAAGTTTATAATAAAAACTAAAAACAAACAAACAAACAAAAAACCCAACTTCTTTACATCTCAACAACTCCAAATCTCTGCTCCTCGGAGGACACGTTTTACACATACATTTTATTCCTGTATTTTGTTAGAATCTCACATTTTTATTTTTATTTTTTTATTTTATTTTTTTCTGTCCTTGATGGAATGTATTAAATAAGCAAACACCACCAACAAGCAAACCAAGTACTACAATGTAAAAACATTAAAAAAAAGACAACCCTCTCACATGCATAAATGAAAGGTTGCACACAAAGAACTCACATCTTTTCAAGCTTCAATAGTAAATATTTTGTTACTATGTATTAAATACTGCATGGTTTGCCCAAGCTAAGATGAAACCAAATCATAAATCAATAAGCATTTTGCATTTTCTTTCATTATATACTCAAAGTCATGCCTACTGCACATCTAAACATTTCATTAAATCCAATTATACAGCAAACACTCCCAAAATAAACTTAGATTGTATTGCAGTTTCACTTAACAGTATATAAAATGCTGTGTTGTGACAGGTATCAACTATCCATTAGATACTGAATCAATTTTTCTTAAGCACTACTAACTGCTTGCTTTTCTTGAAGCTAGATCATTCTGAAAATTTCCTGT
>PJEM01007792.1:80023-90894 GCA_004023845.1 Helogale parvula | reverse complement strand
GCCCCGCCCATTTCTGCCCTTGGACTCCAAGACCACGCCTTCTCTGATGAAGGAGCAGGGTCCAGGCTTAGAGCAAAGAGAGGCTGAGAGGTGAAGAGCTTTTAGAAACAGGCACTTTAGGGGCGCCTGGGCGGCTCAGTTGGTTAAGCGTCCAACTTCAGCTCAGGTCATGATCTTGCGGTTTGTGGGTTCAAGCCCCACGTTGGGCTCTGTGCTGACAGCTCAGAGCCTGGAGCCTGCTTCCCATTCTGTGTCTCCCTCTCTCTCTGTGACCCTCCCCTGCTCATACTGTCTCTCTCTGTCTCTCAAAAATAAAGAACATAAAAAAAATTAAAAAAAAGAAAGAAGCACTTGTTTTTTTAAAATATAATTTATTTCAAATTGATTTCCATACAACACCCAGTGCTCACCCCACCAAGTGCCCTCCTCCATGCCCACCCCCCCTCCCCCACCCCCATCCACCCTGTTTGCTCTCAGTATTTGAGCGTCTCTTTACGGTAGAAAGAGGCACTTTGTAATGAGGACACATTTGGCATCGGAAAAGAATACTAATGGAAACAGTGTGCCTCTAACCAGCTACAGCCGGAGGCGTCTCAGAACTCATGACGTACATGATTTCATTTAAACCTTTTAACGCTCTGGGGGGTAAGGGTTTCACAGACGAGGAACTGGAAGTTCACAGAGGGGCAGGAGCAGCTTAGGGTGTTGTCCGAGGGAAAGGAAAGTGAGGTCATCGGCAAAATGCAAAGAAAGCAAAATAAGCTAATTCTTGTCTTTTGAGTCTGAAGGCTGAGGTCAAGGTCTAATACGGCGTTTCTGAGACTCCTTTGGAAAGGCAGTTGTGACAGGGAGCTTCTGGTCTTGTGTGCCATGTCTCCAAGGAGCCGGCTTGCCCTCCCCCGTCTTCACTCCAGTGCGCTTCTCCGCCGTGACGAACTTGCATCTTTTCCAGGCGGCAGGACCCCGTGTCTGCACGGGTGGTCTAGGATGAGCCAGATGAGGCCTCGACCCACAAAACCGTCCGTAAAACTTGGTGGTTTGGAGCCTCAGGTGCATTAAGCCGAGGAAAATGTGCCAACCTTGCTTCCTGGCCTCCTGGGCAGCCTCACACTCGTCCCCCAGATGTGGCGGACGGACCCTTCCCTGTGTTGGCAGCAAAGGACTATGGGAATGGCCCGGATGTGGGAAGGAACAGTGACCCTGGCCGGGCCTTGACTTTGGAAATGGATGAAGTCCGTCTTTGACATCATCTTCCCTGTGGTTCAGTATCTTGGCTCCAGGTTCTCCAGGTGCCCACGCTTCCTGTGTTCCACACTCGGTTCCAAGCACGTACACACATCAAGTTCATGTTCCTGATTTAACCTTATGATCATCATCCCCATTTTATAGATGAGGAAACTGAGGCCCAAAGAGGTCAAGACGCATTCCCAAGCTCAGTGGTGAAAAGGGGATTTGAGCCTAGGCAGCGGGGTTGCAGAATCCGTGCTCTGGACGATGCTGCTACCCGGAGCCTCTGCGTGGGGGGCCCCGGGGGCCCAGGCCTGATCCTCTGACCTCCAGTGCTCTGCGCTCCTGAATTAACTGCCTCCTCCACCGCCCAGTGTGAGTCCCTTATGGTAGCAAATTGCTAATTCATCACTAGTACGAGAATGCCCAAAGCAGACACTTCCTCTGCAGGGAAGGGCTTCTGTTTTGGACAGAGGATGCTGGAAGCCCAGCGTATCGGCAGAATCCCAGATCACGAGAGCCTGCGAAGGGCCAGAGCGGCAGGGCTGGACTGATCCCACCGAGGGGTCGGTTCCTGGCGCCGGCTCCGCTAAGCCCGTCTTGTGTTGGACGTCTTCACACCCGCCCCTCGGTGTCCACGGGCTCCGCAGCTCACCGGGGCCGGAGGAGCCAGGGCGCGGAGCGCGTGGCGGAGGTTTGGCACGGGAAGGGTTCATGCGCTAAAGGTGGCGGCGGCTCCAGGAGCAGGGGGCACACGTCCGCTCTGCTCCGAGTTCCCCACCCGGCCAGACACGGTACATGCTCGCCCACGCCGCGTGCCGCCACCAGGCAGCACGGCGTCCTCGCCAGCATCCAGACGGGCGGGCAGTGCCGCAGGGCCACCCGGTGCGCACACAGCTCAGCCGGAACGTGGACCCCGAGTCGCCTGGACCGCCGGCATGTGCACTCTCAGCGGCTTCGTTGGCCTTTCCCGGTCCCGCCGTCGATGGCCGGGCCCACGTCTTCGGGAGGACAGCCTGGACTGGCTCAGAGTCCGGAGTTGAGCTCATCTTAGTCTTTGTCTGCAGAGGACGGATGGCCGCCTCGGCTTCCTCTCCGCTGCAGCCCCCGCATTCTGTCCCCGGCCCTCCCTCGGCCTGACCCCGGGGAGTGGCCGAGAGGGACCGGCCCAGCCGGGCAGGCCAGGCACTGCCTGGGCTGTGACTCCGGCTTTGATTCTCTGGAAAAGCGGGGTTTTCTTGGGGAGGCCTCCCCCGAGAGGAAGGACAAAGGCGGCCGTGGAGTCTCAGCTGACCTTGGAGCCCTGGGGTCTGAGTCCCCATCAGTCGGCGGTTGGTGAGTCACTCAGCTTCTCCACTGTGAGGCCAGAGGAGATGTTCACCCTGTGTGTCCGTCGGCAGCCAGTGGGCAGCACTGTCCCTGCGGTCGTGAGGTTTCTGGATTGGACTGGGCATCTGGGGGAAAAATTCAGGAAGTTTTCTCTCCCGCTTTCTTCAAGGGGCACCCCCTGCATGGTTCGGGCAAGTAAGCAGGGCCGGCCGGTGCTTGGGGGTGAGGCCAAGGAGGACTTCTGCCCCAGGGAGGCTGAGGACATCCGAGCTGGCCCTTCTGGGAAGAAGGAACCAGAGGGCAGAGACCCGGGCCCTCTCCTTGCTCAGGGTGCAGGCCCCAGACAGGCAGGGGCAGGGGCTGGGACAGGAGGGGCATCGGACACCGCCTGGCCGGAGAAGGGGCTCAGCAGCGAGCATGGCGTGGGTTATGTTGGCAGGGACCTGCCTCCTGACCTTTGGGAAGGGGAGCCCTGACCTCGGAGCTGGGCTCTGTCCCCTGGTGCCTGGGGCCGCGGTGCCGGTGGCGCCGGCGGAGCTGGAGGTACAGACTTGAGGACGGAGGTCACAGGAAGACAGCAGTGAGGACGGTCAGGCTGGAAGGCGCTGGCTGGGGGGCAGGAAGCAGGGAGCCTTGTCAGCCCATGGGGCTCAGGGCCCAAGAGCCTGCTGAGGCCGCGGCAAGGGAGGATCCATGGCCGGCGGCTCGGGGACCCCCACAAAGCCAGGCTGTGGTGGCGGCTGGTGTGGGAGGGAGGACCAGGCCACCCTCCTCGTGCTCTTTGAAGTCATTGAAAGAAACCAGGCTTTGATTTAGAAGGACATGTTGGGCTTTTTTTTTTTTTTAGTAAACTTTCCAACTCAAGTGTCACATGTATCTGTGACAAGTGCACAGACGGTGAGGCTTCTCCTTGACTCCTCGAATGGTGAACACAGGCGTCACCAGCACCCACGTGGGGAGACTGAGCCCAGCCAGCACCCCAGACGCCTGCCCCCCCGTATCCCCCTTCCCCTCTCCCCTTCTGCCAAGGTTGCGGCCATCCTCACATCCAAAACCTCAGATTACTTTTGTCTTCCGCTCGCGGGCTGTGAAATCCACGGCATCTTTGTCCGCAGATGTGCGCAGCCATGTTCTGCTGTATAAACCCGGAGAGGCCCCCTGGCCTCCTCTCTTCCTGGTAGGCCCTGGGTGGTTCCCGGCGCAGACCCCTTGGCACCAGGGCCTCCACGGGCAGCCTTGGCCTTGTCTCTGAGGCCCATGGAAACACACCTGTCTGGGGGTTGCACCCAGGACGGGATGCGCTGGCCCAGGAGTGCGCCTTCTTCAGGGAGCGCGCCTTTGCCTGGGAGCGCCTTTGGGGCTGTCGTCCAGCCGGGCATCCCCGCGCTCTCTTTAGGTTTTCCAGACTCTCAGCCGGGAGGATCCCTATGCCAGTTTCCTCTGCCCTTCCTCTCCCTCCCTTTCTGGAATACGTGCCAAAAGAAAAAAAATGTTTTAATTTTTGTGTTTTCCTGAAAAGTTGGACGTCCCCCTGGATTTGTGACATGTGCTCCGTTGTACTAATCCGTTTCTCACGCTCCTTCTCTCAAAACAATTCACACAATTGCTGTCGTTTTGACGTTTTGGACAGCAGGCTCTGGGGTAGGGAGGCGGGGAGGTGGGCAGCCGCCGGCCGGCTGGCGGTGCCCCTGCTCCGGGCGCGGAGGGACGCAGATGGGGCTGGGGAGGCACACGGTCTGGAGAGAAGCAGGGTCCAGCCCGAGACGCCTTCGTTCTCCAGGGAGGGTTTTGCCGGCAGACCAAAAAAGGGATTCGCAAAACTCCTTTGCATGTTAGAAAAAGGAAGGAGTTGCGTCCTGCTCAGAGGAACACTCATGCAGCCCGGATGTGGGCCGGGGGCCTCCCTACCCCACGAGAGCTGAGCAAAACTAGCTCAAAGCGTTACCGGCTCCATGGGCTGTGAAAGTCCAAACCCTCCCCCAAGGTTGCTCCTACCTCCCAAGGGTCCTTGAGAATTCTCAACGTAAAGCCCCAAGGCCATGTCGCTTTCCACAGTCTTGTCTCCAAAGTGGGTCACTGACATCACCAGGGAGCTTGGTAGAAATGTGCTCTCAGTTCCTGCCCTCAGGTCTAGACCTAAGACTCAGAAAGTGCAGTCCACAAGGGCCCTGGTGGGCTTGTGCACGGTCCAGTCTAAGAGGGAGTGACAGGGGAAGGGACGGGGTTCTAGAGTCTCACAGAGCTGGGTTCAAATCCTTCCTCTGCTGTTTACCAGCTGGTGACCTTGAGCCTGTTTCCTCTGTACAGCGATGACCCTCGACCCAACACCACGGCACGTGTGAGCTCCCAGACCGCCGACTGAGGTAACGTGCAGAGCCTGGGACGCGTGGATTCTCCAAACACACATCCCCTTTCTTCCCAGACTCAGCAGCCCAGGAGCAGCGGGACGCACCTGCCCTCCCCTGCGGCCAGTCTTCTAGCGGGCATGCTCTGGTATGCGATCCCAGAGATGCCCTCCTGCCTGACTTCAGCAGGGCATGCCTTCAGGTCGTGCCGGAGATGGCGACGGGCGTGCAGGGCTGCTCACATTCTCCTGCTTCCCCAGGTCGTTGCCTGGGTGTGTGAGGTTGGAGAAGGTAAGGCCTTAGAGAATGACTTGGATCTCTTGGTTCCCCCTCAACAGAAACCTAGCTTGAGCTACTTTGTACAAAAGGGGGTTGGTTCATGGGTGAGAATGAGTTGGGCCAAGAAGCAGAGGGAATAGTAGCTTCTAGAATGACCAAATGTCGGAGTCCTGAACGCACAGGGAGTGCGCTGTCCGTTCTGCTGCCCTGTGTCCTTTGGTGTGCTGGCTTCTCTCTCACTGAGCGCCGGCTTTTCCCAAGAGGAGAGAAACATTACAACCACGGACAGGCCACACGGTTGGAACACGTCTTCCAGAGCCGGGGGTGAATGAATGAATACATGTCTGTATTTATGTCGATAGCTATGCAGGGCAATGGCAGTCTAGAAAGTTCCTTAAAAAGAGTGAAATGAGCCTGGCGCACCCGCCGTGCAGGAAGCAGCCCCTCGTTTGCGTGAAATCAGCCTGCGTTTCGTCCTTTCATCTGGGACTTGTTCCCAAGAGACCCGCGGCCCAGACGCCCCTCTGCAGGCCACTGAGAAAGTAACCAAGCCCCAGGAAAGGTGCAGAACGGTCTACATGTGGAGGCTGTGACCGCTCGGAGGGGACAAGGACAACGATGCAGAGGCAGGAAGCCGCGGGGTGGGCTGTGAGGACGCCGAGGGTTTGGAGTGAGCAAACTAGATGCAGTGATCGCGTCTCCTTCAGGGGGAGGCGCGGGAGTCGGCGATCCTGGGTCTCCAGGGACCTCCAACGGGAACTCAGGCAGAAAAAGAGCCCGGCGGGGCCGAGGCTGCAGGGGGACCCTGCACCAAAGCCCTTCTGGTCTCTGCACTTTCCTGAGGTAAGACACGACGTGCGGGGACACCGGTCCCGTGTAGCCTGTCTCCGGTCAGCCATGATGAGCGTTACGTAAGTCATTCTTCTTTATTATTCCTTACTTGGCAAAGGCTTTCCAGAACCTCTTTCCTCCTTGGTTTGAATAACACGCTCATAAATCCATTGTGTGCTGCTGAAATACGTACATCAAGCCGCCGCCACTGCGTGTGCCCAGACGCCGCACGTGACCGTCCGGTGCCTCTGTTTTTAAGCTCCGGGGCCGCCGAGTTCCGTCCGCCGGCTCTCGCCGTGCTCCCAGGGTCTTGTCAGGTCGCCTGGGTGCGGTGAGTTCTGTGACACGGGCTTCCCCAGTTCGTGCTGTGTGCGTGAGGGTCCTCGGGTCTGGTTACAGGGCACAGTCCCGCCGGCAGGGGTGGGGCGGGGAGGTGTCAGGGGGCGCCGGGGCAGCTGGCCAGGGGCCGAGCTCTGAGCAGCTGGATGGGCTCCCTGGCGACACCTGTCTTGTCTCCATCTGCCTCACGTCTCCCAGCCCTACGGGGCCCCATGCTCTTCTCGCCGTCTGCCTCACCCCTGCCTTGGCCGGCACCTGCTTGTCTCCCTGTCACCACCCCCGGGGGAGTCTGGCTCAGATCGGATTTCCCTCGGTTGCCCTCAGGGTGTTCAGAACTAAGTCGGATGGGCTGCAGCCTCTCCCCGAAGCACCTTGCCCGTGGGCTTAGGGAGTGAGGAGGGAGAGGCCGGGGGTCACTGGACGAGGAGCAGAGTTTAGAAAAGGAAGGTCGGCCAGGGATGGGCGTGACCCCAGGGTCAGCGCGTCGCCGGGGCCGGGCTGCTCGAGGGCTGGACACTGGACGGGCCTGGAAGTCAGTGGTGTTGTGACTGGGCCAAAGCTCATGGTGGGGCGTGTGCTCGTGTGGGCGGAAGGCCTTGTGTCCCCGGGCGCGGAGCGGGACCGTGTGGCCGGTCAGCCTGCTGCACTGGCTCTCGCCGGCTGAGTGGGCGGGAGGGAGACCTCTGCTTCCTGCCGCTTTAAGACCAGGGAGAGACTTGTTACCGAGGCAAAACCCGACTCATCCTGACTCACAGCATTCCCAGCGAGAGAGGGAGGGGGCAGGGGACCCAGCCAGGCTGCACGGGCCTCTCGCTGGGCACGGATGCAGATCGCATATAAAACGGTGGAAGGAGGGCCCCCTGCAGAGACGGAGTTGGGGAGGAGCAGGGGTGGGGGGGGTGGAGGTGGGGGCCAAGGCCGAGCTCTCAGAAGGGACTTCTAAGGCCGTGTGTGGATGGAGAACAGGACAGGAAAGGTCCCTTGCTTGGAGGAAATGATGTAAGATTACCCGGCGACCAAGAGGAAGCAAAACTGCTCAGCTCCTACTAGGATTCCATTTCCTGCGATGAGGGGAATTACCTTCGGTGTAAAAAGGACGGAGTGAACGGCGTGCAGAGGGGACGGAGGTGGAGGGTGTCGGGCTGCAGGCCGGTCCCGTCGGCGTGCAGCTAACAGAGGGCACAGGGCTCCTCTGGGGACGGTTTGCTGAACCACTGAAGGTGCGTGAGGGGGAGGGCACGGTGGCCACGGTAACCGATGCCAGTCCTTGGGTCCACGCGAATTAGCTTGCAAAGGCCCAAGAGGAAGTGCAGCTGTGAAAGCAGAAGCCACGTCAGGAATCTTCCAGAAATGGAGAGCAGGGGCCGAGGGAGGGGTCACGTTAGAAATCAGAACCCGTCCATGTTGCTCCAAGTCTTTTCTGCCGAGGGGAAGCGGAAGGGGGGATCCAGAAGCTCCCTGGCAGCGGGCTGAGGTTCACTTCCCGCACGTTTCTAGAAGGGTCTATGCAGTGGAGGGCTGGGGAACAGCTGGGAACCGAGACAGGTGTCCCCGGAGGCTACCGGAACTCAGACATGAGAGCAGCTCTTGTTTATTGTGGGCTCAGCACGTGTGGGGCCGGGCACTCCGCGGGGGGTCTCTGCAATGCTGACTTGACCAGGCGCGGACGGCACCTTCCCTTGTACCGCCGAGGACGTGGATCACAGCATTGAGTCCGGATGGGACCTGGTCCTGTAAATGGGGCTGCAGACCTCATTCAGTTTTCCACCGGTCTTCTATGTGTGCGTGTGTGTGGTCACGCCCGTGTGTGTGTGTGTGCCCATGTATCTGCCTTCAGGACCGAGCTCCAGCCTTACCGGTCCCCTCCTTCCTCGGAACCCTGCGCCACCACCGCGGTGCAGGTGTCGGGGTCCCTCCGTGAGACTCCAGTGGCCCCGGCCGCAGAGGATGAGCCCGGGGCACCGTCTGGCCCACAGCTGGCAGGGCCCCCTCGGGCTCCGCAGATAAACTAATTAACCCGGTTTCTGCTGTGGCCCCGTGTCTCCCCGGGACCCCACGTCTCCCTCTCAGCCCGTACTCCCACCTCGTTCGGTCCCCACGGCATTCTCCCGAGGACCGGGCCCTGCACCTGCCTCGTCTGCTCAGAGCTCCCTGTCCCCGGGGCACGTCTGTCCTGACGTCTGTCCTGTGCGTCCACTCGTCCTCTCGCCTCTTATGACAGCACTTCTGGCGTATTTGCGATCCCTCACGCAGGAATCTGTCGGGGACGTGGTCACACAATAGAGGCCTGACCACTGACGCTGTGGGGACGGGGCCCCTGGGGGGCTCTGTCCAGTGGGTGGCGACTCTCAATTTCGGTTCAGGTCACAACCTCACAGTGCATGGGTTCGAGCCCTGCATCTCCCTCTGCACTGACAGCTCAGGGCCTGCTTGGGACTCTCTCTGTCTCCTTCTCTCTCTCAAAATAAGTAACCTTGACACTTGTGGGGCTGTTTTCCTCACAGTGAGAGATGCCCAGTGCACGCGGGTGTCCGCGGGGATGCGGGGATCTCCGGGCCGCTCTGCCGGCGCAGGGTCGGCTTGTCACCTCCCGACCACAGCGTGGCTGCGGCACCACGTCTGTGTTCCAGGTGGAAAGCAAACAAACTTGTGTCTGTCTGTCCCTCTTCTCACGTGACAGCAGAAGCTTTTCCAGAACACCCTTCCGCAGACTTCTGTTTCCCTGACCTGCACTGAGCGCAGAGCCCCATCCGGCCAGCAGGCAGGGCTGCCAGGGAAGCGCTTAGTTACCCAGCCTCCGGCAGACGCAGCTGGAATTAGGAGACCGTGAGCCCACAGACGGCGTCAACTGCAAGCCGCGTCCCCTTGCTCAGAGCCGCGTCCCCAAGACAGGAACACCCGGGGGCGCCTGGGGGCTCAGCCGGTTGAGCGTCCGACTTCAGCTCAGGTCGTGATCTCTCGGTTAGTGGGTTTGAGCCCCGCGTCAGGCTCTGTGCTGACAGCTCAGAGCCTGGAGCTGCTTCGGATTCTGTGTCTCCCTCTCTCTCTGACCCTCCCCTGCTCGCACTGTCTCTATCTCTCAAAAATAAATAAATGTTAAAAAAATAAAAAATAAAAAAAAAGACAGGAACCGTCAATGACCGTTTGTCCTGAATCCCTAGCGTCCAGAGCAGGATTTGGCCCGTCGCTGACGGTCAGCTAAAGCCGCGCTCGCGCGCGCGCGCGCACACACACACACACGTGAACACGCGTGTGGGACGCACCGAGCACCAGGGAGCCTCAGGCCCGCCGCCTGCAGGCAGGTCACCGTGTCCTCCGGGGAGAGGAGGCAGAGGCCGGAGCAGGGGACAAAGCCAGCCGTGTGCAGGGAAAGGAGGGGCATGGACTCGGGGGGTCAAGCCTAGGAACGGGAAGCCGCCGGCCACCACCCTCTGAGGGCCTGTGTCTTTTCAGGAGAGACTGTTTTCTTGAGGACGGCGATAGCGTCCTGTGTTATGAACCGTGGGCGTTTCTTCTACGTGGTAGTTCCCCACACTGCCCGGCGGCAGGACCGTCACATCGTCAGCCTTCCGAGGGGGCGTTGTGGGGGCCCAGGGGAGGTCCCTGAGGGCCTCTGGGCTTCCCCACGGCACCTTCTGGAGGCCGGAGTGCCAGGCACAGTGCCGCGTGGGCAGCGGGCACATTGGCTGGGTGGTGTGGTGCGCCTGCTGGCTGCACCTGCCTGGGGGGGGAGCACGACTCAGCCCTGCAGTCCCTGCATTTGCTCGGGGTGGGGGGCGCGGCGGCATCCAGGATGGTGGGCAGGCATGGGAGAGGGGCGCCGAGCCCAGCCCTGCCCCTTCCTCACCGGACAGTCCCTCTAAACCCCGCAGGCCCTGCCCCAGGTTACCGTGAAGGTGGGTGAGAAGATGCTGGGGAAACACCTAGGACGGATCATGTGCCTGGCTGTTGTGACTGCGGCCCTGGAAACACCTAGAAAACTCTGATCCTCACCCCTCGTGGACACGGAGCCGAAGAAGTGTCCAGTTCGGTCTGGGGTCCGGCCATAGATCGCCAGTACGCTGGTCTTTATCACACCGCTCACACGTGACTCATGTGCCCTTTTGCCGCGCTGGGCCAGTCGCCGGAGGTCCCGGGCCACCCACGCCGCAGGCACGGGGCCCAGCGCTCAGCGCGGAGCCGGCGAGGGCTGCCTGCGGGAAGGATGCGTCCGCAGCTGCTGCCTCCCTGGGCGCCGGCCCGCCGCCCGCCAGCCTCCTGCCGGCCCGCCGAGTGTCCCCGGGTCCTGAGCTGGCGTTTTCCCCAAGCAGGCCTGGGACGGCCACCCTCTCCCTTCCTGCACCCTCTCAGGCACGTCAGAAGCCCTCCCTCACAACAGGAAACCCACAGCTTTGTGCTATCAGAAGACATTTCCTTCCCGGCACAGAACGTCTGAGTAATAATTCTGAGCCGGCTTCACCCATTTCCGGTGGAAGGAGGCAAATGCGCCCCCCCCCCCCCCCCCCCCCCCCCCCCCGCCCC
>PJEM01007792.1:46392-79923 GCA_004023845.1 Helogale parvula | reverse complement strand
CACCGATTTGGAGAGTCGAGGCCCAGATGTTGGGGGCTGTGGGAAGTCCGAGTCCCACCCTGACTTGCGCTGCAGGGAAAGATGGCCGTGAGGTTGCGGGGGAGAAGAGAGGCCCACCCCACCGTCCGGGCGGACGTGAGGCCCCCGGACAGACCCCGCCAGGTAGTCAGAATCCTAAACAGGAACAGCCCACGGACTCTTCCAGAGTCAGTCTTCCCTCCCTGCCGGCAGGCCCCCTGCCCCTGGGTGGGAGGGGCGCCGGCGGGTGGGGAGCGCGGCAGGTGCGCACATCTCTGCAGCGTCAGTGCGTAGGATGTGCTGCGTTGTCAACGCATGCGTTTCCCCCTCACGTAACGTCAGCGATGAATGTGCCGTGTAAAGCCTTCACGGCGCGGGAGCCTGAGAAGGAGCCGACGCGGCCGCTCGGGCGTGGGCAGTCGACAGGATCCGTAAACGGGGTGCTTATGAAGGGGTGGCGGTCAGGGAGCCGCCCAGCGATCTGGGCTCGCACGGCCAAGGCCACAGCGCAGCGACCGGTTTCGGGCGTCTGGGAGGAGCGTCCTTGACAGAAGCGGTGACCTTGATCCAGAGGCAGCCGGCTGCGGGCACGCTCACGGGGCCAGCCTGCAGAACAGAGCCCTTGACGCCCTGTCTCCCTTGTGCGGAGCCTCCCACTGGCCACCCCCAACTGGAAGAGGCCAGGGACACAGGGGAGGGTGGGGGAAGGCGGAGAGGAGACCCGAGGGTCAGCAGGGGGCGTTGGCACATGGACGGGGACCGGGCAGTCTCTGGGCGACCCTGGCTGTTAGCTGTGCGTCCGCTGTGCCTGCCGTCTCCCAGGGCAAAGGCGATGGGGCCAGGCGTGTTTCCTGCATTTTCAGACCTGCCGGGCTGCCCAGGCCCACACGGCAGCCACAGGACTCCCCTGCCCCTCCCGTCGAAGCCAGAACTAAACGAAGGCTGAGCAGCCTCTGGGTCCCTCTCCCCGTCGCCCCCGCCCTCTCCTGGCCCTGACGCCGGACGGTAAGCAGAGGCAAGGCGGGACATGCGGGGCCATCTCGTGAACTGGAAGAGAGCGTTTCATTTCTTCCTGAGGCTTGGGGCTGCTGGCCTGAGCCCCCGCCCACCGATCCCGGGTCGGGGGCACCCCAGGTGGGAGGGCAGCCCCCAGCCAGCCGGCCCACGCCAGCTGCCCCACAGCCCGCGTCTCCGGTGTGGGAAGCCCCGGAGAAAGGCCACGGCAGCGCAGAGAGGTCCCAAGATGGAGCTGCTTCAGTAAGTCATAAAAGTAATACACGCTCATGGCTAGCGGTTCAAAATTAAAACTGCAGGACTGTTACAACAAAAAGTGAAATAATTTTGCCTCCTCACCCCTCCGTCCTGGGGACCCACTCACCCATCTCCTGTCTTTTCTTTTTTTTTTTTAAGTTTAAAAAAATTTATTTATTTTGACACAGAGAGAGAGAGAGAGAGAGAGAACGTGAGCAGGGGAGGGTCAGAGAGAGAGGGAGACGCAGAATCCGAAGCAGCTCCAGGCTCCGAGCTGTCAGCACAGAGCTTGACCCGGGGCTCGAACCCATGAACCACAAAATCATGACCTGAGCCGAAGTTGGTGCTTATCCGACCGAGCCACCAGGTGCCCCTATCATCTGTCTTTCTGATTTTCGGGGGCATGAAGGGTCTGTTACTGTGGTTTTGGTTCTCATTTTCCCAATGACTAATGATACTGAACATCTTTTCACGGGCTTATTTACAATCTGCATATCTCCTTTGGAGAAATGTCTGTTCAGATCACTTGCTTAGTTCTTAAACGGGCTGTCATGTTATTATGGGGTATATTCTGGAGACCAGCCCCTTCCCAGATCTCTGTCGACACCCGCACGCACTGGACCCTCCCGCCTGGAGGGCGGGGCGGAGCCGGGGTCACCCCCCTGCTCTGGCATCCACCAGCCGTTCCTCTTCGGCGTCATTCTGGGAAGTTTGTGGAAGCCGCTAGGAAGGCAACAAAGGATTGTAAATGGTTTTCGCGGCGGGGACGCTGCCCGCGCTGGCCGGGACCCGGGGAAGGGAGGGGAACAGGTTGGGTCGTCCGCAATATGACTTCTGGTCATCCCATGACTGACACTTGGTGCCGATGAATCCTCAGCCATGTAGACAAATAACTGTGTGAAACCCGATTCCGTTGTGTGCAGAACTGGCGCCGTGTTGGGAAGGGATGGGTGCGTGTCAGTGCGTGTCAGCACGGGACCTCGGATGTTTACAAGGTCGAATCAGACCTCCTCTTCTGTGTCTGTTGCAGCCGCTGGTTTGCAGGGAAGATGTTAGAGCAGGTTCTCCGTTAGGATTTCCGCGTCACTCCGGGTGCGCCTGTGAGCATGGTTCTCATCTGGGAGATCTGCATCAAACAAGGGTTTGAAGTCAGGTGCTTGAGGGAACCAGGGGTCAGAAGGAGGAAGGATTCTTTCTGCCTCCCGTGGACGTGACTTGGTCAGGGGCTGGGACCACGGAGAGCCACGGGGAGCCCGTGTCCGTCTCCTGAGCCGCAGGGACAGCACCCTGACTTCCTGCCAGAGGATTTCAGACCCTCCCCAGGTGCCCACCTACCTGCCCTGGCTTTTCAGGAAAAGAAGGGGCTACTGAGAGGTGGGATTTTTGGCGCTAAAACCAGAAAGCCCCGGCAAACTTGGATAAGCTGTCTCTGGTTCGTTGCTTTTGTGACGAATTCTCAGGGTTCAAGACTCAGCTAGGCTCTGTGATTGGAGGTTTGCCATCCTAGGTGTGCGGAGTCTTTGTTTTCTTTTTCTGACCCAGCAGTAGGTAGGAGGGAGTTTAAAATGCGTGACGAGACTCCGGAGACCGGGATCAAACGCTCACAATGTAGCCGGTAACCAGGGGGGTCATCAGGCGGGTGGGAGATGCAGAGCCTTCCAGATGGGATCTCGTTCCCGAAGACAGCGGCGCAGGCCAGAGGAGAGCAGGGGACCCCTAGACCCGGGGACGCCGAAGGGGCAGTGCGGGCCCCGGAGCAGAGAGGCCAATGGGCTGCTGGCGGGGGCGGGGGCGGGGGGCTCTAGGGAGGAAGCCTCCATGGGAGGGCCCCCAGGCTGTGCAGACCCTGCCTTCCTCCAGCCTTGAACTTGGAACCGCTTAGAGGTCTATCGCATGCCATCTCAGATCTTTCCAGAAGGGGGCGCCTTTACCATGTTAGAGTTTCACAAGGAAGCGCTTGGGTCCCCCACGCGCTGGACCTTGTTTTCCTCTGACGCACAGGAGGCCTTGGGTTTCTGGAAATTGTTAAACTCGTGTTTCTCCCCCTTCAACTCGGTTTTAGACTGCATAAAAGTGTAGGGCAGAGAGAGAAGGGGAAAAACGTCCAGACAGGATGAGCGTGATCTAATCAACGCTTATCCAGGTTATTAAATGCACATATATTTTGAAAACCGGGGTAACACTGTTTTCTTTTGCAGCCTGATTTCTCCCGTGTGTGTGTGTGTGTGTGTGTGTTTCCTAAGCACGAAACGCGCACACAGACACACACGGCGCTAGGAGCACAGCGTACATGTAGGCTCACAGCTCGCCCTGCACGTCCCTGCGGATGCGCACGTGTTGTCACTATGGCTTTTGGAAATCCACCTGGCGGCGCCCCGCCCTGCTGCGCGTGCGCACAGCCCCGCCTGCTGCGCATCTCCGGTGGGGATTCGGCCCCTTCTGGTTTGTGATATTAAATGTGCTACGGCGGCAAGTGTGGAACAAGGTGCTGTGTCCTTCCGCGAGTCTTCACTTCCCTATTGTTTCCTTAGGCTAGATTTCTAGAGCTAGCTCCTGGACACACAGCCTTTATCCCCGTGGATAAAACAGACAGACCGTTTTCCAGAAAGATCCCCCCTAGCTGATGCCCTTTCCCTGAGCGAAGGATAATTTCTCTTGTATTTGACTGATTAACCCTCCAACTCTGGCCAGAGGGGAGGGGGGAAGTGGGGGATGGGCATGGGGGAGGGCGCTTGGGGGGATGAGCGCTGCGTGTTGTGTGGAAGCCAATTTGACAAGAAATTATATTAAAAAAAGAAAATATCTGCCAGTGTGATGGATTAACAAGATATTTTAACTGGCATTTGTTGGATTAGTGGTGGGGTTTTTAAAATGTATTTATTGTTGTTCCTTTGTGGAAATTATAATTGTTGTCCATTGGTTTTTTTTTCCTAAATAGACTTGATTTTTTTCTTCATTAACTCTTTACGAATTATGAAGATTAATAATCCTTTGCCATTTTATTGTAGGTTTGCAATTGGCTGTTTTCTAATTAAATTCAGAATTTTTTTATTCTACTCTCAAACTGTTTAAAAACATTTTTTAATGTTTGTTTTTATTTTTGAGAGAGAGAGACAGAGAGAGAGAGACCAAGTGAGAGCAGGGGAGGGGCAGAGAGAGAGGGAGACACAGAATCTGAAGCAGCTCCAGGCTTCGAGCTGTCAGCACGGAGCCCAACATGGGGCTCGAACCCACAAACTGAGAGATTATGACCTGAGCCGAAGTTGGATGCTCAACTGAAATGAGCCCCCCAGGCACCTGTACACTTAAACTGTCTTAAAGTCAAAATTGATCTTTTTCTGTAATCTTGTTTCATTGCATTTACTCTTATATTGATTAAACTTTATGTTATTTTGATTATTTCATGATTTCATTTTTTAAACATTTTTTATTCTGAAAAAATGTTTTTGTAATTTTGAAAACGAAATTAAAAACAGAAAAAGCGCAGAGACTAAATTAACACATACTCTTCGAACCTGCTACTGGGATTTGACAGATGTTATCATTTCGGCACATTTTCTTTTCACTTTTACGATGTCAGAAATCAAGGTTCCTGAAATTCCCTTCCTGTTCTTCCCGGGCCCCCAGCTCCCCCTCAGCCTCCTGAGAACAAACCCATCATGAAATCTGTGGCTGCCTCCCCAGCCCGTGTTTCCATACTTTTATTTTACTTCCTAAAAACAGTATAAAGTATTATTTCATGTATTAAGAGGAAAAGATGAAGTCAGTCGGTTAAGCCTCCGACTTCGGCTCAGGTCACGATCTCACAGTTGGTGAGTTCAGTCCCACGGGCCCCGTGCTGACAGCATGGAGCCTGGAGCTGCTTCCGACTCTGTGTCTCCCTCTCTCTGCCCCTCCCCCGCTCTTGCGCACACGTGTCCTCTCTCTCTATCTCAAAAATAAATAAAAACATTAAAAAAATTCAAAAAGAAAAGAGGAAGAAATCCTATCATATCGATACATTCCACAACTTTTCTTTCTGTAACTCAAGATCCTGTTTTTGGGATTTAGCCCCTGGGATACTCAGCTCTAGATTACGGGGGGCATGCTGGGCCGGCACGTGGTCCACCACGTCCCCTGCTCTGTGCCCAGGGGAGCACCTGGTGCGTCCTGCCCACGCTGTGCACTGCGGGGCCTCTGAGGGGCTGGGGTCTCTGAGAAGGAGCCCCGCGGCAGGAGGGCGGGGGACATGAATGGACACTGGTGGGAGAGAAGGGAGGGAAGAAGGTGGACAGAGGGCTCACGTCTCGGGGAGACCCCGCCAGACCCACGGTGGCATCCAAGGCCAGGAGGACCCTCCCGACTCGCTGCAAGTTTGCATGGGCATCAGAGTCTCCCCCCACCCTCTTGAAAAGGGACCTTGAAAAGTTTTTATGATAAAGTGACATTTAAGCAGAGACTGGAAAGAAATGAAGGCATGGTAAGTATCAGTGTTTGGGATAAGAGTGTTCCAGGCTGAGCACAGCATGTACAAAGGTCCTGGGGCAGAAGAAAGCCTGACAAGTTCAAGAGTATCTGAAAGGCCGGCATGGCTGGATGGGGGTGAGGGAGGGGTCACAGCAGATGCCTATGGTGCAAACAGGTCTGACCAGGTGAGGCCTGTGGACCATCCGAAGAAGAAGTTTTGTCCTTCACCCTGATTAGGACGAGAGCCGCTGTGTTGTTTGAAGGGGCCAGTGGATGACCTGACTTAGGATCAAAGGGAGCACCCTAGACGCTGTGCGAGGGGCGGACATTTGAGCGACAAGAATGGAAGCAGGAGAAATCCCGCCGGCGTCCGGGAAGACAGGGCTCCGTCTGGAGGATGGACGGGTCGTGTCCGGAACCCCTAGGACAGGACAAGATCCCCCAGCGAGTGTGCATTGACGGGGAGGAGGCCCCAGGACGGTCCCTCGGCCCTCCAGCCTGTGGAGGCCGGAGAGAGGGTGAGGCCGGCTGGGAGGCAGCCGTGGAGGCCCGGCCCGGAGACCTCGTCCCGACGGCCTGGAGACCGTGTCCCGACGGCCCGTCGTGATTGCGGGGTTGATGCCGCTAAGAGCCATTGTCCCGGCTGTGGCTGCTCATGTGCTGGTGTTTCCCACGTGAAGGTGGGGGGCCGGGGGGGGGTCCCCGCTGGCTCGGGGGAGGCAGGGCAGTGGCCATGAACCTCGAATCACAGTCTCGGTCGACACTTAGGTGTGGTTGTGATGAACTGAATTACTTCCCTGGAAGAAACGAGGCCTCCTCTCTGCCGACCCTTCTCCTTGGCCGCACCTTGGACAGCGACGCCGCGATGGGCCCAGCGCTGCTCCGGCCTCTCGCTCACCGACTTGCCACCGCCGGCACGACTCTGCTCCGTGACTCTGTGTCCTCGCCCCTCACTCCTGGCTGAGCCCAGCTTCCCGCGCTCCGTGGATTCTCACTCTCTGAAATGTCACATGTCCTTTCCCTGGACGTAACCTTGGACTCTCTTAACACTCCGTCTAATCCGGGTTCTGCCGAGGACGCACCGGGCTGCGTGACGAGGTCCAAAGCCAAGGCAGCCCCTGGGGTTCTCTTCAGTCTCTGCCTTTTCAGGTTTGAATGGAAACTTCACTGTGGACAAAACGGGAGGCAGGCGCCTTGGGAGGAGAGCACGGCCGCCTTCCGCCTCCGCCCCAGGACCCTCGCCAGCGGGTGTGGAGCTGGCCCCCGGGGAGCGTCGGGGGACGTTTGTTCCTCGCTGTCCTGCTGACAGAAGTAGCCCTCGGGGCCACGATCAGGGTCCCCAGCCCCTCCCCCAAGCCTTCTTGGCGGAGCAGGGTGCCCTGGGGCCCCGTTCGTTCTGGTGGGTCAGACTTCACGGAACCAGGGCACGAGGCGGTGACTAGCGAGTGGCCCCAGGGCCCGGAAAGTCACACCGTCAGACTCTGGGACGGTGATGGGAGCCTGTCCTCCCCATGGCGGTAAAGCTCAGCAAAGCGCTCCGCCCCCCCCAGTTCGCTGGGGCTGCCCCACATCCCGGGTAGATTAGGAAATCTCTGTTTCCATTTAGGATGAAAACCGTCTGCTTTCATGCCTGTCTTCCTGGAGACGGCGTCTGTCATGAGAAGCGGCCATTTCTTGTTGGGGAAGCGCCTTGGTGAGGGGAGGTCGGGAAAGGCAGAGCCGCCGACCACGGCCTGGCTGGCAGGTGAGCTCAAGGGACCCTGAATGGCTCTGCGTGACCCTGTGGGAGAAACGTAAGGTGGCCCCGGAAAGCGAGGAAGCCAAGGGGCCTTCGTTCACCTCATTCTCTGCGGGCAGAGCCCCGGGTGCATGACAGGTGCTCAGGAGAAGGTTTGTAGGATCAGCGTAGGAGAAGGGGGAGAGGAGCCGCGGGGGGGGGGGGGGCGGCCCGAGTGGCTTCTCACAGTTCAGGGCTGGGAGCTCCCGCTGTTCAACGTGGACATCAGAAGAATACGGATGCGGAAAGATTGGAGCTGGAAACCTCAGGCTTCCACCCATTTCACTGACAGGAAAGCGGAGCCCAGCGGCGTTAACCGTCTGAAGTTAAGTTTGAGTGGCGGCATTAGTTGTCCTGAGCCGAGTTCTGTCCTGCTTGTGCGTCATGCGGCGGTCCCCTCTGCCCCTCCCTGTCACCTCTGACTCCACACCAGCAGCCATTTGCCCGGAAGGAGGATGTCAGCGTCCTGTTCTTTCAGGCTCCCGGCTCCCTGTGACTCAGATGGTTTGGTGACTTCTGATTCCAGTGACGCTTCAGTTTTCTCCTGTGTCCCTGTGATTGTCTGTTTCACAGATAGACGAGGAGGGGGGTGGAGGGAGGATCAGGGACGGGGAGGGGGTGGAGGGAGGGTCGGGGACAAAGAGGGGTGGTGGAGGGAGGGTCGGAGACCAGGAGGGGGGTGGAGGGAGGGTCGGGGCTCCACCTCCCCTTAACCACCTCTGCAGGGGAGGCCACGATTCCTCGGAACGCAGCCGCGGAATTTCCCGGGTGCAGGGAAAGCGCCCCGGCAGCGCCCTCCCGCCATCCAGGGGATTGACCTTCTCACTGTAGCAAACCTGCGTTCACGGAGCGGGTGCGCGGAGCTCAGCCTCCCCCGCGTGGACCCCTTCCAAGGCCCCGGGAGGCGCCCTGCAAACGTGTTCCCACGGCCATATGCACTTTCACAGTTTGAACAAACAAGCTATTTTTAACCGAGTCTGGGTAGGCCCACGGTGTCCTTCCACTTGGACTTCCCCTCTGCTCATTTCCGTTTGTGTCAGTCGGCCCAGGAGTGGCTGCAGGTGTCTGGGGTCTGGGACAGACTGAGAGACACGTCTGTTTTGGGTTCGGTGGGATATAGTTTTGTGATTCACAATCACCTCCCTGAACAGCGACACCGTCCCTCCCCATATCCCTGTAGCAGTGGCCTTCAGGGACACTCACGGACTCGCCGGGGCTACGCTGTCCCCCAGTGTAGGGCCCCAGGCTGTGCCTTAAGGAGCACGTCCGGCCGTGGCCAGCACAGGAAGTGCCGGGTGTGGGCGGAGAAACAGAGTCTGAAATGTATTCACACTCAGCCTAGATTGTTTCTATACGCAGCTGCCGCACCCCTGCACACGTTAGGAAAGCCACTTCTGGTAGACGTTCATGAGAGGGGCAGCCGGGTGGGTGGCTCAGTGGGTTAAGCATCTTGATTTCGGCTCAGGTCACGATCCCAGGGTCATGGGGTCGAGCCCCATATCGGGCTCTGCGCCGAGCCTGGAGACTGCTCGGGGTTCTCTCTCCCTCTCCGCCGCTCCCCTGCCCGCGTGCTCACGCCCACGCTCTCCCTCTAATAATCTAACTAATAGAAAGACAATAAATAAGTTTATGATAAAAGCAGCATCAACTTAGGAAGATGAATCACTTTTATACACAGAAGACACCCGACGGCGGTGTTCCCCAACTTTATAACCCGTGTAACGCTCTGTGGTCCTGCCTGCGGTGGGGGGGGAGCTGGAAGCACATTTCACAACCTCCTGATGGTAATGACCAGTCGTGAGACTGAGTTACATTTCTCTTCTAGCAGAACGTTGCCATCCTGTGCACAGGAGATCAAAACGTGCGGAACGGAAGACGTAGGCAAAAGGATTTGAACTTTTCCTTCCTCATTTGAAAAAGTCACTTTCATATTTAGTTCGTTTTAGTGACTTCTTTCTTTACAAACTTGTTTTTAATATTATTTTTGAGAGACAGAGCATGCGCAGGGGAGAGGCAGAGAGAGGGAGACACAGAATCTGAAGCAGGCTCCAGGCTCCGAGCTGTCAGCACAGAGCCCAACACGGGGCTCGAACCCACGAACCATGAGATCATGACCTGGGCCGCAGTTGAATGCTTAATCGACTGAGACCCCCAGGGGCTCCCATATTCCTTTCTCTTGAAAACGGCTCCTTAATTTGTGGAGGCTTTGGTGTCACAAGCCTGGATCGCCCTTGGTCACCTGCTGTCGGCCTTGCTGGCGGTGCTGGGCTCATCCCGTCTCGGTCCTCCAGGCTTCCCAGCCGCGGTGAAACCCCAGTGTTCTGCGTCTGACGAGCGTCCCGGTGCCGGTGTCTGTCCTCGCTGCGGGGGAGGCGCCGCCGCTGGACTCTCTGGCGTTTGGCTCTTCTGACGATACGCACCATGAGTCGTCTTGGTCCCAGCCCTTGGGAATTTATCCTAATTTATCCTAATGAATGAAGAAGGAGCTGGACCTTCCCCACGGCGCTTCCCTGTAGGATCCGTGAGGCGGCGTAGATGGCCGGCCCTCGGGGACTCACGCGGAGGGTGATCGCGTCCGTCTTCAGTCCGTCTGTCCGTCGGCAGGGAAAGAGCAGAGCGCTGAGCTGAGTTGTCACCAGTGAGAAAACGATGTCTCAAAGTAAATAAACATTTAAAAAAATGCTCTCTGTCTATAGTCCAAGGGAGTTTTACCAGGAGATGGGTACGCTCTGCCATCCGGGACGCGCTGTCCTCACTTTCTGGGACAGAGGCTGAGCCGGAGGAGCCCTGGGTGCGGTCGGGCCTGGGGATTCTTGGGATCGGAGTCTCTTCCCCACGTGGTGTCGGCAGCTCGGGGAGGGGGAGAGGGCAAGCCTGAACCTGCAGGACGTTCAGCTCCACTGCTGCTAAAATTAGAAGCAGGCTGTGGCTTCCATCAGGGTCATTCCTCGCAGGCCCCTCGTGAGCTGCCGTCTCCCTCTGCTCAGCTCCCCGCCAGCGCTCAGGGTGACAGCGGCCGGTGTCACGTGAGCACCAGATGACCCAGGGACAAAGGCAGAAGGGGGTCTGGTCTCGCAGGGACCCTTTCAGAGGAGGAGACGGAGAGCAGGTGAAAGGAGCAAGAAGGGACAGAAGGGGCCGGAGCGGGCGGCAGGGGTCTGTGGGGTCCCTGTCAGCCCTGAGCCACTGTCCCCGAAGACAGCGGTTCCTCCGCTTCTGGACGGCACTCCCGGAAGAGGGAAGTGTGCCCCTCACAGGAGTCGCGTCGCGGGGCTGCGGGGACCTGCGTGCCCGCCGGCCGCAGAGCCGGGATCCTAACTGTCCCGAGTGACCAGGACCCTGAGGGCCTCAGCTGAGGGCCGGCACCCCGTTTCCCCACCAGCAAAACAGAGAGAGAACTTTGGGGGGTGCACGCGTGCGGGCCCCTCAGAGGAGCCCGGGCAGGCCGCCTGACCCAGGCTCGCTGCACACGTGTGGAGGGTTTCGGGGTCCGCTGGTGACTGTGGGGTCAGCCTCAGGATCCTGCCCCACTGAGGCCCCCCCACCCGCTTCCGAAGCTGCGCCCGGGGTCGTTTCTTCCTCCCGTGTCCCCCAGCCGTCCTCCGGGCGGATGCGTGGAGGGGGCGTCCCTCCTTGCTTCCTGGTCCCGCACGGAAGGGCGACATCTCCCTGGGAGCTGCCCTGCCTCGGTCTCCCCTCTGTCATAGCTGGGTCTTCCAGCGCGAGGGCTGCACCTGCCTGAGCGCCGAGACCCCGCGCCGTCGGGAAGGCACAGCGCCCACCGGGGCGGCCACGGGGGAGGCGCTTACACGTCCTTGTGCAGAACGGGAGGTGGCGAGGAACTTCTACGAGGTCATTCGGTCGGTCAGCCGTAGATTTGAGGCTCTGGGCTTTCTGGCTGAATGAGAACGTGGGGTCAGGGCCTGCTGGCCCCGCCCCCTCCCCTGCTGGCCCCGCCCCCTCAGGAGGGCACTCTGGTCTGGTCAGCCTGCTGTGGGGTGAGGGCGGCGGGGACTGGAAGGAGAAGCCAAGGTGTGCGGGGTCATCGTGTCACATCCTTCGAGACGGGACCCAGTTATCAACCGGATCCTGTTGAGCAAGATTCAGGGAACGTGATTCATGGTCCCTGCACTCTGTCCACACTGGGGGCGCCCAGGGCGGAGGCGCAGGCTGTGCGCCGGGAAGGGGTGGCGTCCGGGGAGCGGGGGTCCCTCCTCCCACGTGACCTCTCCCTTCCCGGGCCACCCGGTCGGAGGACAGCGGGACGTCTCGCTTGGCCAACCTCGTGGTGGCCGGGGGGAGCGGGGGCCCCGTTCTCAGGTCTCCCTGGAGCCCCCGATCTCAGCCAGGAGGAGGCGACGGGCTCTGGATCCTGGAGTGGCAGGCGGGCTGTGTGCCAGGAGCTGTTGTAGGGGGGACAGACCCGAAAAGGGAAGAGGGAACAAGACAGTTCCTTCCGGACATCAGAATCTAAGGCTGAAAACCCCGGGGGGACCTCAGCGCTGACTCGGGGGCCATGGCTGCTCCTCGGGCATGTGGAGGCCCCCCAGGGTCTCTTCTGTGAGACAAAGCGGCCCCCCTGGACCTCGTCGGGGGGGCACAGACTTGAGCACATGGACTTGGGTTTCCAATCCTGGCCTCCATGCCGCCCAGTGTAGGTAAAGAGGTGGTGGAGATGCTCAGGGGTCGCCTCTCTTTCCTGCCTCTGGGGCTCACAGGCGGATACCCCAAGGCTCCCAGGTTCCGGGTCAGCAGCCCCTGAGGTAGGACAGACACATCCCTGCCTGCCATCTTGGTGGTCCTCGCTCTCGGTCGTTGCCAGGCGGGGGGCCTGGTGTTTGTCTCAGGACCTGTCCCTCCTCCAGTCTTCCTCGTTGCCCCCAGGACACCTGAGAGGCTGCCACACGTCTGAGTCTCCTCGCGGGCTGCGCACGCCTGGCTCCTGAGCAGTGGCTCCCTTGACCTCGTCCAGCGTGGGCTTCCGTGGGGGACAGGCACGGGCTGTCCTTGGACACGGAGCCCTGCTTACCCCAGTGGGCACCAGCCCTCTCCGGTCTGCCCCGTGACGGTGGCCCTTGTCCCAAGGACACCCCTGCTGTGGCAAGCCGGCCGCCGCACCTTCGGGGTGACTCTGGATGCGGCTTTGGGATCTGATGCTGAACAGGCTCAGCACCGCTGCTTTTCCCGAGGCTCTCAGGGTTTGCACGGCCGTGGCCAAGGCCGGGCCCGTGGGCCACGTGGTCTCCTTCCCTCGCAGAAATCCCCGGCTCTGAGCTGCGGTCGGACGCAAGAGTCGCCCGTCTGAGGACCTCTGGGTCCTTGTGCAGGAAGCTCGGTGGAGATGCTGGCGCCTGTGTTACCGCGTGTCCGTTATACAAGGGCTCACGTGATAAGTTTCTCCTTGAACACGGTGCCAGGAGAAGTTCCTCTTTCCAGCCCGATTCCAGAGCTACTGTACCGTGAGCCGCCTGCTTCGCCTTCACCCGGGAAACTCAGATGAACCCAGCGTCCGGCTCTTCTCAGGGGCTGGAGACACATTCTCTCTCCTTTACCCTCACTTGTTTTTCTGCGAGTTTTGTTCAGTCTGTCACATTTCCTTAGACTCTTTTGGGGAAAGAGGGAGACGCAAACTCCCCCCAAGTACACTTGTGCACCCGCGGCACAGGGTCCCCCCTTCCTGCCACCACCCTGGCCACGGCCCTGGGCCAGGCAGCCGCAGGCGGGGACCGTGCCCGAGCGGCCGCGGCTGGACGGTGGGGCACACACACATGTGGGACGAACCTGAGCTTGTGGCAGAGCGGGGTCCGCGCCGAAACCCAGCGACGGGGGAGAGGCCTGCAGGGTTCCGAGGCAGAGGCGAGGCGTCAGAGGGCGGAGGCGTCTTGGGAGAAAAGGAGTCTCTCAGGGAAGGATGAACGGATTTCGAAGGTGGAGAGAGGGGAGGAAGAGCACTTCTGACAGAGGAAACGGCTTGCACGACGTCTTGGGAGGGGAAAAGCACCCTGCCCTCCGTGTCTGGCAAAAACATTCGGAATCCGCCTCAGCTGGCAGGTCGGACACGTGGAGGAGGCACTGGGCGCTGCGGACAATGTTTTCACCCTGCATCTGGTAACAGAATTGGGCCCCATATACCCTCTTGTCCAACTGCCCTGCAGAGCAGGCGGAGAGACAAGTGATGATTCCGTCATTTGGGTCAGGGGCTGGGGCCACGGACCGGGTAAGTCCCTCTTCTCGGGGACACAGCGGGTCCCCACGCCCAAGCCTGGCTCCGGCTTCCCTGCGTGTTGTTCCATCTCTGGAAATACAGGGGGAGGGGTTCTGGGGTCAGGCTGGTGACACTCACCTCTGAGATGAGATTTGGAGTTTTGTTTTGCGTTTCCTTCAGGGGTGGGCGGGGTGCTGGTGAGAAACGAAGGGGGGGCCCCGGGTACAGTCGCTGCCCGGTCCCTCTCACAACGCCCCACTTGGGAGAATTTCCGCGCAGCCGCTTCTCTGTTCCTTTTCTGCTGCTGAAGAGCCCCAACGCAGGAGGAGGGAGAAGCCGGGATGTTTATCTTTCCAGCTCTGAACTCAAGGGCTGGAATCCCCCGGGCTGGGAAGAGTGGGTGTGGCGACTTCCCACCACGGCCAAGGCGGACCTGCCTCGGCCCCACTGGGGAGGAGGGTGTGACTTCCTCCCAAATAGGAAATTTATCTCCCTAATGGGCGTCTGCAGGGTCATCAAGGACTTATCTCCAGAAGCAGATGACCAGAGAGGGGCCCTGCCCAGTCCTCTTCCTGGAGGGAGTGAGTTAGCCCGGGAGGGAGAGTGAGGTCAGGAGCTGAGGACCAGAGAGATCCCGCTCTCCTTGTCTGCCGGACTCTCCCGGGACCCGGGAACCCCCCCCTCCAGGGACCCCAGCAGCCCCTCCCAGGACCTCCGTCGGGCTCCGGGAGGAGCGCAGGTCATGTCTGTAATTGAGTGTAAAGAGGAATTTTGGTCCTTTCTTCCGACCCGGACTGAATTCCTGGGTGAGCATCTCAGCTGTTGGAAAACCAGGCTCTGGAGATGCCAGGGCTCCCCGATCGCCCTGACCCGAGGGCTGCACACTGAGAACATGGCGGCGGGCAGGGCCCCTCCCCCGTTACAGATACGGGACTGAAGACGGAGAGATGAAATAGACACTCAGGCAAGCTTATCCATGATGTCCTTTCAATGTCTCTAAATCCTTATTTCAAAAGCATTGCCTTATTCCCGGGTCCTGACAGCCTCCTCCTTGGCCTTTCCTGTTTGTAAAGGGGTTTTCCTTTTATTTGCACAAGTGGTTGACTTCTCTGCAGGCATTTTGTCTCCTAGGAAGCGGGGGTGATCTTGGCCGCATATGGGTGTGGGATTCAAGTGCCTACGCAGTCGGCCCACGGCGCGGGAAGCGGTTTGCAAACATTTAAGAGAAGTTACCGCGAGGGGGAGAAAATCTCCAATTTTAGTGCCTTCCACCTCAGCCTGCCTTCCAGGCTTTGGGGATAGTCTGGGAGTTTTTGACAAGGTTTAATAATGGTCATTATTAACAAGTCTCTTTTCCCTCAGGGGTTATTAAAGTGCATGATTTTGTCACTGTATTGTCCTTGTGATTATTTTGCCTGAGTTCTGTGTCTAAAGTACTCCCACGCTTCTGTAATATACATTTTTCCGCATTTATATAGAACAAGGCTTTCCAGAATTCAGTCTCCTGGTTACCGAGCTCTTTAACTTGACTTACAGCCCAGTTGCCTGATCGTGTCAAGGACAGTTACGTTAGAGACACGTTCTGCACTGATGCGCGTCTCAGAATGTTCTGCTGCTTCCGTCACAGACACCAGCTTGCTGGGCTTTGAGATCTTGCATTGCTGACCTCACCGCTCTCTTTTCCTTCACCCGATGTTTTCTAAGCCTAGATGGGGGTAGGCATCTCCCTTTATGCGAGAGATTAAAAACTATTGTCTCCACTTTTTATCTCTTAGAAGCTCCCACTCTTAACAAAAAGAGGTTTGGCTTGGCCACATAGTTCCCCGCCAAGGGTTCACGTGCCACGTCCTTGGGACATCGCGGACGCGGGCAGCGCCGTCTTCCCCTCCCCCGGGGTTGAGGTCTGACCGTCAAGTCTGTGCTAGCCGTTCAGGGATTTGGCTCCGGTCCTGGTTGGCTTGAGAAGGAGTTCAGAGAATCCCTAGATCTGTGTCTTTTGTTTTTCATAATGCCACTTGAGCGGGGCAACTTTCCACGATCAAATTTCTGATCCAGGTTCCCTCCTCTTGTGATGGGTCCAGCCGAGGCTGGCGGCCACGGCACTTAACCTCCTGTCCCAGCCAGTCCGAAAGGAGCAGAGGTCCTTGCGGGGACAGGTCTAGGGACCCCTTCCTGTGACAAGTATCTAGTTGTTGAGTAATGGTGACGGTGGAGGGGGTGGCGGTGGGCGACCTGAGGGCGGGGCCGGGGAGCCAGCATGGCGGGAGCTCCCCGAGGCCGTTTTGGGGCCACAGTGTTTGTAACCGGTGCGGCAGCAGATTGTCACCTAGACCAGAAGAGCCACGCCAGGGCATGTCCAGCCTCCAGCGTCAAGGACCATTCGTCTGGTCTGTTGCCCCCGTTCTCCGTCAGTGAGTCTGCCTGTCCGTGGTCCGACTGGCAGGGACGTTTTACAAGGGCACTTGAACACCTGTGGCGTCCCTCAAAACCAGAGGAAGGACAGACCACGAAGGCACATTTCTCCCCACTCCGCCGCACGCGGCACCCTCCTCTCCCCTCCATGGGGAGTGGTTTAGCTCCGGGGGTACTCTGGGGGATGGTAAGCACCATCCGGATATTAAACCGAGATTGGCATTTAGTCGCTGCTGAATCTCATCATCCCCTAGAACCAGGCCAAAGAACGGCTCTATCACACGGCAGCCAACTGTTAGGAGAACGGAGCCAAGGAGTCCGGATCCGCCGGCACAGGCAGTGACGGCACTCGCGCAGGGAGGGCTCAGGAAACAGCGGCCACCATCACGGCCCCTGAGCCGTGGGGTGAGACAGGGTCTGAAAGGGGGTAGGGCTAGGCCATGGCCAGGTTCTCTAGGTCAGCTCCTGGGCAAGGCCTCCTTCGGGGACCCTGAGAGGGGGTGCTCTGGGGAGCGCCATAAGGAAGTGGCTCACGACAGTTATGTGGACATTTGGATTGCTCCTGGAGAGAGAGGCTAGTGTGATTGTTGGGCAAGCCCACAGGAAGGCCGGCTTCGCTTTCGGAGAACCTCGAGCTCCAGGGCTGATGGGCCAGGGCAGGTGACGGGGCAAGAAACACACTTGGTTTTGGGGCCTTACACTGGGTATTAATTTAGAGGGGAAGGATTTGATCGACGGGCTTGACCGCAAGAGCTTCATGCTACGGGCATGGGGCATGGCAGGGGGTGGGAATAAAGGCCAGACAGACCCCCGGGGAGGTGCTCTGGCTGCAGGGCTAAGTATTACAGGCCACTGCAGGGCCAGTAACCGCAGGAAGGAAGGAGGGAGGAAGCATGTCGAGATGATGGTGACAATGGTGACGATGACAATGGCGATGATGATGATGACAATGACAATGATGATGGTGACAGGCCACATCTGTCAAGCACTTAGCGTGAGGAGCCTGATGTCATTGAAATCCACACGCTCACAGGCTTGCTGCAGTATGGGAACAAAGCTGGGAGCATCTGCACCCCCATTTTACGGTCAAATGCTCTATCCCTGAGCTATGCCCCCAGCACCCCGATTTTATAGATGAGAAAATAGAGGCACAGAGAAGAGCAAAAACCTGTTCAAAACACACAGCTCACGGGTGGTGGAGTCAGGTTCTTTTCCACTGGTAGGAGTCAAGCAAACAGACTCTCCATGAAGTCGTAAAAGAAATCGTCCACAACACAGGGAAAACAGCAGTAGATTTCAGCACGAGGAACAGAAGTTGGCTCGGTCGAACGCTGCCAAGAGGCGCCCACAGACAGGAGATGCCAGCCAACTCCCTCTCCCAGTTTTTCATTTTCCACGAATGCAAAGAAGCCGGTGGGATCTGGAAAAGGCACGGCAGTATCGGGGGGTGGGGGTCTTGCTCCAGGACCCGAAGCAGGCCTTGCTGGCTGAAGCAGAGGCAACGGGGCGAGGTGGGCGGAAGTGCTGGCCTCGGCCTGAGAAACAGCGGGGGCCCAGAACCGCCCGGTGGAGGAGGTAGGTTGAGGTGAAGTTCAAGATCTTGCCGCAGTGATTGTGGGGAGACGGACACGACGTGACCGACTGGAACCCATCCTAGGAGAACCCGTCCTCAGAGTAGATCAGTTGTGTCTTGTAGAAAAGCGTCTCAGGTCTCGGGCTCTGGCTGGCTGGAGTCCCACCCCGTCCGGCCAGCCCTGGGCAGCTGGTCTAGATTCCCCCTGGAGAGCACCTGTCGGAACCCTGGAGCCCTTTCCACTGGGGTTGGCAAGGCCACGGGTCAAAGCCCAAGAACAGAAGTGACGGAGACACTTACCAGACAGAGTTGGGTGGTGGGTCGCTTCCACCATACTCTGGGAGAGGTGATCAGCCCATGGTCTTGGATAGAACCTACAGGGAAGACACACGTTGGTGAGCCTGGAATTTCGGGGCCAGTGTCACAGGCAAATAGTGGGTGGGCGTGGTCGTCCAGGGTCTGGTGGGAGCAGCAGAGTCCACACTTTGCTGGAAATTCAGACGTACCATTGCCAATGGGCTGGGGCATTGAGTTTGGCGCTGCTCCCCACTCCTGCTTCAAGCGCCAACCAGTTCTTGAGGTCAGACAAGGGCCGAGGCCCATGGGAACTGGCTGTCTGTCCCCCGTGGGGGTGGGGCGAGGAAATGAGGCTAGACAGCGCTCATCAGAACAGGAGACACACAAAGAGACGCCAGGACCCCAGGGGAGGTGTTCTCTCCCCCGAGTGGACCTTACATTGTGCCAAAGGGGTGCAGCACCCATGAGTTAGAAGGCACGAGTCTAACCTTCTGTAGAATGTTCTAGAATGATTGCCTTTGGAGATCATGCACTGAGGAACCAACTAAAAGAATTCTTTCCAAATGTCTTTATACCTAAATCTTAACACTCTTTCAATCTGGAGGTTTGGCAAAGTCAAAGCCTGCTGAGAGGGTTCACTAGGATCTATCTAAGGAGTTCTCTGTGTCCCCGGTCATGAGGAGTCAGTGGTTCTCAGTGTCAGGTGTAAGGAGGGGTGTCAGTAGTGGCTGAGTTCCGAGGCGGCCTGGGTCTGTGGATCGGCTGGCGGCTGCTCACCACAAAGGATGTGTGGCCCCCGGGCCGTCCCCCCGCCCACGTGCGGGTTCAGGAGGGCTGTCTGTCGGGGTGCAGGTGGATGGGGGACAGGAGGTCTGAGCAGGGTGGCGTTGGCTGGTGTTGACACCACCTGCTTCTTCTCTTGGCATCTGAGCATCACCATCAAAGTCACTCAGCTCACAAGTCAGACTTTTTGTTTATGGTCTGATTCCTCTAGGAACGCTAAACCAATAATGTACGTTTACCTGTTCCTTCACAGAACTTTATGCTCCGCCCCTGACTGTGGCAAGGTCTTCTCTGTATTTACTTATTGGGTTTTGCTAGTTCATCCTTAGGAGACAGAGAAACATCTCTTCCTAATTTTACAGCGGCGGTTACTGAGGCTTTCAGAGTGAAGTGGCCTAAAACGGCAGTGCGCCTGGGTCGGAGCCCTGGACCCTCTGCCTGCAGAGCCCTCGGCTCAGCAGCGACCGGCTGCTCTGAGCGTTTTTAGCCTGAAGGACGCCGATAGAATAAACTACAGGGTTTCTCCCCAGCAACTGAGAATCCCCCGGTTATCCTCACGCCTTCCTGCCACACACCGGACACCAGGTTGTCAAGGACCGAGTGTCTACGTCCCCTCCAGATTCATGTGCTGAAGCCCTAACCCCAGGGCGATGGTACCTGGAGGGGGTTTGGGGGGACCGTTGGCGCTGCATGAGGCGCAAGGGTGACCACAGTAGGATAAGTGCTCTTAGAGGAAGAGGAGACACAAGTTTCCCCTCCAAGGGGACGGCCCTCTCCGAGGTGGGAGGAGGGCTCTCGCCAGGAACCAAACCTGTCTGGGTCTTGAACTTGAACCTCCCAGGCTCAAGAACTATGAGAGATTAATTTCAGTTGCTTGAACCATGTGGTTTCGTGGCAGCAGCCCACGCTGAAGGCAGCCTTATTGTTTTTGACAGAGAAGGGCTGCAAAAAGTTTGAGCAGCACAGAACAAAGGCGATAAGGAAAAATGATTCTAGATCCCACTACTCTGAGATTGTCACTGAGGTCGATTCCCCGGACATTCTTCCAGGCGCCCCTCTGGGCTTCCGTACATGGTGCCGGTTTGTATAGCATTTTAGGTAAATCGCCTCATCGTGGAATAAAGTACCGCCCACCAGGGAGCTACGAGGGGCCAGTGTCCTCACGCGGGGCCGAGGCGGCAAGTCTGACATCACGGTGTTAAGGGCTGGTTCTTCCCGGAGGCTCTGAGGGGGCTCTCTCACTCCTCCCCCAGCTTCTAGTGGTTTCTGAGAACTCTCCGTGTCCCTACACGGAGGACTCTGTCTCCTCCTCACGAGATGTCTCCTCCGTGTGTTCTTACACGGACACACGTCGTTGGTTAGGACCCTCCCTGATCCAGGATGACCTCACTGTAACTGAGGTCCAGAGTTACCCTATTTGTAAACAATGTCACACTCATAACGACCAGGTAAACGTGAGCTGGATGACTTTCAACCCAGTACCCCTGGGCGTCTCTTTATGTAAATAAACGTAGGCACCCGTTTTATAAAAGGACAGGATAACATTTCAGTGGAGATCTATATTGTAATCTCTGTGGATTTATGTCTAGGTTATTTTATTTTACTTCTGGGCTATTTTTAGCATCTGCTCAACCTACATCCTCGTACTTAGACTTGATGCTTGTGTGTTCTTCTTAGAGAAAAACCGTCAGCAGGGCTGGTGATCCAAAGGGCGTGGACTTTTATGATCTTGGCGTCTGTGGGCCCTCACAGAGGACGGCCCAGCAGCGGACCAGCAGGGCCAGAGTCTGCCGGATCTTCCGTTACACAGCGACTGTGATGGCTTTCCGAGGACTTCCAGAACCTGCCTCGCTGGGAAGCCCATTTCAAGGCCACCAGAGACTTCTGTGTCCGACACCGAGCAGGCATGGAAAGTCTTTACCAGGTGAATATGGGGGTTTATGAAAAACGGCATTTTTCCAGGCCAATCACATAGGTTGTTTGAATACCACACGGAGCTGAGCAAGATTTCCGTGTCTGCCCAGTGAGTTTTCGATGGGTGCCAGTGCCTGGGGGCGGTGTGGCGGAGCAGACGCTGGGGGTCTGTCCTGGCACCTGGTGGTGGGCCCGGGTCCCTTGGTAAAGGAACTGGTCCTGCAGGAAGTGTGCTGTGACTCTGGTTCCCAGACTGGCGTCGGACCAGGACGGCAGTGGCCGCCGCCCGCCGAGGACTCTGCGTGGCTTTCACACCAGATCGGGTCACAGTCCCCGCATTTGCTCAGTCTGCCCCGAGGCACCCACGCCGGTTATGGGAACAGAGGAATCTGCGTATCAGACAGAACCCGGTGCCTTCTGCTCCCAGACTCGGGGTGGGGGTGGGGGGTGTGCATGGGCCCCGGGGAGGGGGGCAGGTCGTGGGTATTCAGAAAGAAGAACGGAACTGCGCGTAGGACGGTCACACCACAAGCTCGAGGACAGGAGTGAGAGACCAGCAGGTGGCCGAGGAGGAGCCGGAGACGCTTTCCTGCCTGCCCCCGGGCTCCGAGCACGAGAGGAAGAGGATGGCATGCTGCCAACGAGGGCGCGGGGTGGGGAAACCGAGGCGTGCCTAATCTGAGGCTTATGTCAGGGTCCACATGAGAGCCGAGGGGACAGGAGTTTAAAGGCAGCCGGCAGGGGGACGTGTGCCGAGGGCCCGTGCAACACGCTCGGTGTTTACTCAGCAGCTGGGTGTTCTCGGGGACTAACCTTCATGTCCGTAACTGGGGCGAGATCCTTGTAAGGGCTGGGCTGCGTCTGGTCCCACGAGAGCCGGGAAGGACTGTTCCTGGGCCGCTCACTGATGTCATGTCGCCCCGAACACCTGCTCGGTCAGGCACTGCGCTGGCGCCAAGGGTACCGCATGGAGACAAAGCCCGCTGTGCCCACGGGGCTCGCCCGGCTGAGGCTGCTCATCGCTACGCAGAGTGGCGCGGAGTTCCATGGGAGCCCAAGGTGGGGAGCCGGCTTAGGGCCGTGGGGGGAGTTGTTGGGGAGGTGGCCCCGGGGGCAGCCTTGATGAGTGGGTAGAGGCTGCGGGCAGGAAGCTCCTGAGTAAGGACGTCCATGTAGAGGGCACGTCCAGGCCAGTAAGGGGGTGGTGCCGGGGCCTCAAGGATTCGGACTCGCTTGGGACCTAGTGTGACAGGTGTTACTGCAGGGGGCAAAGTCACCAGCCTTCTGCGCGTGGCCGGCCCCCAGCCTCAGGGCTCATCATTTGGAGGGAAGATGCATTACAGTTTCTAGAAGCTCTACTCAACATCTCCGTTTGGGGACGTTTGGGAACTGGGGTCTCCTGTCCCGCCCAGCCTGGTGTCACTGGTGCCGACAGAAAGCTGTGGCCGAGGCCTGCCACACGAGGGCACAACTGCCCCCTGATGGACTCCAGGGAAGGTCAGGAAAGACCAGAAGCTCCTCTTGGTGAGGGGGGTGACCACGGAGTGCACGAAACCGTCCGACATGACGACATGAAAGCCACCAACGTCGGCGAGCGAGGTGCTTGGGGGGATTTGGGTAGAAAACTGGCTCCCGCTCTTGGCCCTGATTTCTCCAACATTTTGTCTATGATTCCTGCCTTTGGGATACAGATCAGAGCTTCAGTGTCTGTAGGTGTGGGATGTCCCCGGGCCAGTGCTCTCCGAATATTTTCTTTGTTTGTGATTGCAACAAAATGCAGGCTCGTCCGAAAAGCCCGATGTCCCCTCCCCACCAGCTACATGGTAAGGATCATAAATGTGTATAGATTACATGTTAGAGATCATACATGCATGTGATTATATAATTCGATATTATATACAACACACATGCATATTACACTTCTAAATGGACACACACGATACGCATACATTTATAAACTATATAGTTTTTTCCTATGATGCTCATTTTTACAAAATAGGCATCTTTCGTTATAAACTATTTTGCAATCCCATTTTCAACTAAAATTCCCCAGATCATTAAATAGTGTTCTCAAATCACTATTTTTAATACCTGCATAACTTTCCAAAACACAAATACTCTGTCATTTACTGAAACGACCCATTATTATTGGATATGTGGGTTGTGGGATTTTTGTAATTTTTTTTTTCTCTTCAAGTCCACAGCTCCTTGGTTTCGTATCTTTGGAGTGGAATCGAGAGATCCTGACACTTAGCTTTAGGCGGTCGATGTCATGATGCAGAACTGGCTTCTGGAGTCATGATGGGGTTTCCTGTCTCGACAGCAGCGGAAGGAAGGGCTTCCAGATATCTTCAGGGTATTTGTCAGATGCTGATGGGCAGGGTACCTCCGTCCGGGCGGAGGCCACAGGGCGGTGCGCTCCGGGCAGTCCCCCACTGGGTATCGAAGGTGAGCCTCAGTAACTCCAGGGGGTCCGTGCCTGTCACTTCACTCCCCGTTTCTCAGGGACTGTGATGGTCGTATGATTCGGGGAGCCCTGGATTTGGGGTCCGAGTGTCCAGGGCTTGAGCCACGCTCTTAGTCTGGCACTGGCTTCATGCTTTGGATCATAAAGTCACCCAGCTGGGCTGCAGACATCACCCAAGGGCCAGGTGCGTGTCACCTTTGTGGGGAACGAACTGCCCGTAGGATTTTTCCCTCGTGCTGCGTAGAGGCCTCGTCCTCAGCGTCGCTGCCGTTACAGTTTGTGAATTTTGTATCGAGGACACGCTTCCGTTTTCAGCGTCTTACCTGGAACCGTATCGTCTAATGGGAGAAATCACAGGTCCTGTGTTTTGGCTCCCGCTCTGGCAATGCTAGCTGTCCGGCCTTAGACACTCTCTCCCCTTGGCTGGGTCCGTTTTCCCAGGGGCCAAATGAGGTTTCCCTTGGACTTGAAACTTGCAAGCCTCGCACACAGAAGGCTGCTGGGCTGAGCCACCTTCGAAGGCAGAGTTTCCAGCAGTGTCTTTCGAGTCCGGCCTCCACCCGGCCCCAGGCCAAGGGCGTGATGAGCATCATTTCAGTCATCACCAGAACCGCCTGAGACGGGCATTATGATGTCCTCATTTTACGGATGGGGAAACTGAGTCACAGGCAGGTTGTGACTTTGTCCGACAGGCACGCAGCCCGTGAGGGGTTGGTTCTGGGATTTAAACTGGGAACGTCAGACTCCACAGCCTGTTTGAAAGCACAGAGCGAGGCCCAGAGCCTCAAACTGGCTCCCTCGCCTTGTCAAGGGCAAAGCCGGAATGAGGGGATGTGTGCAGAAGCGGCCTGGGACCCGGGGTCGCTGTGTGCAGACGCCCCGGCCGTCCTTTGTGTCTTCTCTCCGGTGTCCCCTCCTCCTCTCTCCCTGCGTTCTGTGGTGGGTTTCGGTGCTGGCTCCGCCGCTCACCTGGGAACGTCCCACCACCTCTCTGCACTTCTGTTTCCTTGTGTCTGAAATGACACCCTGTTTCTCCCCATCAGATGGAAGGAGCTGGGAAGCGTGTGTTTGTGCTGATGGCCTCTGCGCACATTCGCCCGCGATCTGGGAGGACTTCCTGGAACAGGCTCGTTTTCTGTGCCCGGCGTGTGGGGATGATTGCCATGGATTCAGAATGACCAGCTTTTAGCTTCAGAGGCCCCTCTTCTGACAGGGAGGCAAACCGACCAGCAGGGGTGAGGGGCGAGTGGTCCCGCGGGCAGGGCCGGCGAGGGCCGGGCAGGGCGCACGAGGCGTGGATTCGACGCCCGGTTCTCGGCGCTGTGGTCGAGTCAGCCCTTCAAGCCTCAGCTGCCTCACCTAAAAAATCAGGGGACCCCTGGGTCCGCAGTGTTAAAACTGCGCTCTGCAGACTCTTGGGGTCCAGCGGGGCCACGTGGGAGTTGGGGGCTCACCGTTTAAGTCAACCGTAAATCCGTCCCTTTTCATCTATTTTGTGGAACTGAGTTCTGTCTTGCTTTTGTTGGACAAGAGGGGGCACCTGGGTGGCTCAGCTGGTTAAGCGTCTGACTTCAGCTCGGGCCACGACCTCGCAGTTTGGGAGTTCAAGCCCCACACGGGGGATCGCTGCCACCAGCAAGGAACCTGTTCCGGATCCTCTGTCTGAGCCCCCTCCCTCTCTCATGTCCTCTCGGTCTCAGGAATAAACATTTTTTTTAAACGGGGAAGAAAGTTTGACATAAATTTCTGGTGACTTTAAAAGAGAGACTCTTGTAACCTAAGTATCAGAGGCGTCCCTGCTCTCTGAGATATGGAGGTGATGGTTGGACACATTCCCTTCCTGTCCCTGAGACGCTGAAGTCCTCCCCGGATTTCCTGGGTCTGAGGCAGCTTCTTTTCTCCCGGTCACCTCTGCCCCTGGCGCAGGCTGCTTTTCTAGAATGCTCTACCCCACTGGGGAAACTTGCTTCCTTCCGGTTCTTCTAGCAGGACCATTTGGCTCCTTGTCTGTCCCGCCGTCACGCCCCGCCCTGGGTCCACGGGGCACCTCCAAGCCCACCAGCGAGCTGCGTGGAGCAGAAGCGATTCCTCCCGACCAGGCGCATCCCCTGCAGAAGTCAGATTGTACGTGGAAGACGTCTCTTCTGCTGTCGGGACTTCAGGCTGCACGGACGCCCGTCACCCGAGAGGTCAGCTGGAGCGGAGGGCACTGACCGTCGGCACAGAGGTGCCAAGGAGAAGATGAGAAGAAGGGGCCCCGGGGGGTCTGTCCTTGTGCCACACACCGGGCTCTGTGCTCACGTCCAGCTGGGGGGGTCAGAGGGTCTTTCTCCCCAGGGTCTGATTCAGCCAGGAGGAAAGCAGACGGAGACAAAAGACCAGAAGACTCTTCTCTGGTCGGACACTAATGCTCTTAGGACGGGGTTGGGCTGGACACGCCTGACTAGACGAGGCCCAATGACTGTGTGGCCTAGCGACCCCGCCGACCCCGCGGAGGGATGGTTATTCAGCGGGAATCGCCTGGCGATGCCCTTCAGGAGGAGTCTGCCCTTACGGGGCCTTCGCCACATGCCTCGCACGTGTGTCCGCTTGCTCGGAGTCGTCTCTTCTTTCTGAGTCTCCACAAAACAGGAGAGTCTCTGTGCCCGTCTCCCTGGTGCTGAGCACAGCGCTGGGCACAGGTGCATCCCGGTCAAACGAAGTGATGGATTCCCCAACGCGCGCAGTCATTGCCTGAGAGGTGATGAGATCCACTTGAGCTCTTCCCTTGTTCAGGTCTGCCTGTCCCTGCTGTCCCAGCACACGTATGCACGCGCGTCACGAGGCTGTCTCCCAGCTCGGGGTCCCGCCCGCTGCCTGGCCTGTCGCTGGAGTCCAGGCAACAGCCGGAGGCCCTGGCAACCCCGCCCCCACCCGGCACTTTGCAGATCTTGCGTTTTTACATCCTGAAGCTTTTCGGTCATCCGGCATCAAGCAAGTCCTTGGGCTCCATTTTTCCAGCAATGTTTGCTCACTTTGTGTCTCTTTCATTTGGGTAATTCTCGCGATATTTCCAACTTTTTTGCCATCGTCATTATACTGGTTATGGCGATCTGTGGTCAGTAATTATGACTCACTGAAATCTCAGATGACGGTTAGCATTTTTTAGCAAGAAAGTATTTTTATTGTTATTTTATTTTAATGCTTTTTATTTATTTTTGAGAGAGAGAGAGAGAGACAGCGCTAACAGGGGAGGATCAGAGAGAGAGGGAGACACAGAATCCGAAGCAGCTCCAGGCTCTGAGCTAGCTGTCAGCACAGAGCCCGACGCGGGGCTCAAACCCATGAACTGTGAGATCATGACCCGAGCCAAAGCCGGACGCTCCACCGACTGAGCCCCCCAGGCGCCCCTGCAATGAAGTATTTTTAAATTAAGGTCCGTGCATTGTTTTTTTCTTAGACATCATGCTATTGCATACCAGATAGACTACAGTGAGGGGTAAACATGACTTTTATATGCGCTGGGAAACCAGAAAATTCATGCGACTCACTGTATTGCAACATTGGCTTTATTGCAGCATTCTGGAAGGGACTCCGCTGTCTCCGAGGTGTTCCGGGGCTCTGCGTGGTCGGTCCGTCTTCAGGACCCTGCGGTGGCTCTCCGCTATGGACAGAGGAAACTCCCGGGCCCCCACGGCGGTGCTCTGGGCCCCTCAGCGTGTCCCTCCGTCCGCCTTCATTGCCCCGCGTTCTCTCTGGTCCTTTAGATGTTCCCTGAGTCTCTCTGCTTCTACGCCGGCTTCATCCTGCTGCCCCTCCCTGCCCCCCCATCGCGGTCTAGAAAGTGCTTTCCTTGGTTCTTTCATGCACATGGCCAAATCCTACCTGGTTTTCATATTATTATGTTATTTGAGCCTCAAAATCTATGAGTCAGTCTTAAAGTGTTGGTCTTACCAGATAATTCATTTAAAAAGGCTTCATGTTTGTGGGGCACCTGGGTGGCTCCGTCAGTTGAGCGTCTGACTGCGGTCAGGTCGTGATCTTGCAATTCGTAAGTTTGAGCCCCGGGTCGGGCTCTGTGCTGACAGCTTGGAGCCTGGAGCCTGCTTGGGATTCTGTGTCTTCCTCTCTCTCTGCCCCTCCCCTGCTTGGGCTCTGTTTCTCAAAAATAAATAAACATTTAAAAAGTTTAAAAGAAGTCTTCTGTGTTGAAATTAGCAGGGGCAATGCTGTGCGTCATCGTCCCTTTGTGGGTTTATGGTGACACCATGATGTCTGAGGTTCCAAGGCGGCCGCAAGGACACCTATGTGACCCGCATTTCCTAAATATATTGACAACAGAAGGCTTCCCACTCTGTATCTATTAACACACTGCGGAGTGTCTGGGAAATGCATGCTGGAGAGTTATCAGGGAAGTGATCCTGAACCTGTTTTACTTGGTGAAGAAACCCAGGCTCAGAGATAGAAATGCTCACACGAGGGGCACCTGAGGGGCTCAGTCGGTTACGCCTCTGACTTCAGTTCAGGTCAGATCTCACGTTCGTGGGTTCGGGCCCTGCGTCAGACTCTGTGCTGACGGCTAGCTCAGAGCCTGGAGCCTGCTTCCAGTTCTGTGTCTCCTTCTTTCTCTGACCTCCCCCTCTCATGCTCTGTCTCTCTCTGTATCAAAAATAAATAAAATATTAAAAAATTAAAAAAAAATGTTCACACGGGCTGAGAGAAAGGGGCATCACCCCATTATTTTGTTTACGGTACGAGACGACTTACAGTATCTGTCATCCAGGGAGGGTTCTGAAGCTCATTCTTGGGACCCAGAACTTGCTGGCTTCTAAGACTACAATTCAGTTTTCTCTCCTAATATCTGAACTTTGTCCTACTTCTGTTTTCTAGAAAGGATCGTGTCCAAGTATTTCTTTGGCTTTTCTCTTCCTACCAGATGTTTCACAAGTAAGTAACAAAAGGTTCCAATTAAAATTTTCCAGAGTCTCATCAGATCATGAAGAGAAACAGCAAATACGTTTTCTAGTACATACATACCTGGTCTACGTCAGCGTCACAGGAGCTGGAAAGGGGAGGCCAGACGGCCTGACTCAAGGAGACGTTTATGGCTGAACACGAACTGAGCAAATTTTATAGAGGCCAGAAAAGCGTGCATCTCTGTGTTAACCTTAGCTTTGGGGGTTTTTGAGGGTTAGAAATTAAAAATGTCAAATAATTATGTAGAAAATAAACATTTTATAATTTTTCAAAAATGAAAGTAACAATTTGGCAAACGAAGAAAAAAACTTCTTGCATGCTTGTTTAGCATTTTGTTATTATTATTATTATTATTTAATGTTTATTTTTGAGAGAGAGAGAGAGAGAGAGGCAGAGGCAGAGAGTGAGCAGGGGAGGGGCAGAGAGAGAGAGAGAAAGAGACACAGAATCCAAAGCGGACTCCAGCTGAGCTGTCAGCACTGAGCCCAACGCGGGGCTCGAACCCACGAACCGTGAGATCCTGACCTGAGCCGAAGCTGGACGCTCAACCCACTGAGCCCCCCAGGCGCCCAAGCATTTTGTTATTATCTGACCTTTAAGTCCATCTGTGCTGTAAATTGGGAGATGCTTCATCATGGTACTTAGTTCATCGTATTAAGAGTCACGGGGGGAGGGGTCAGTGCGCTCCACGCGTGCTCAAGGCTGTGCCACTGAACAGTGACTTCAGAGGGCCACACAGCCCTGGGGAGGACAGGGCTCCCTGAGCCGTCCAGCCAAGGTCGCCAAGCAGGTATGCAAGCAAACAGGCCACCACAGGCACCAGGGGTGGAGAGGCGCGTACAGAATTGCTACCACGTTCCCGAAAATGTCTAGATTTCAGCCAGAGATTGTGACACCAGCTGACAAACAGGAGAATGTGAGTCATACTCGGGGGGAAGGACAGGCTGTGGAGGGTCCAGATGTTGGATCTGGCAGGAAAACCCTCCACAGCAATTAGGAATATGTTCAAAGTACTAAGGAAAACCATATTATAGAATTGAAGGAAGGCATGACATCAACAGCTCATCAAATCTGTACCATCGATAAAGAAATGATAGAAAAGAACCAGGTAGAAACTTTGGAGCTGAAAAGCATTGTGACCAAAATGAATTCACTAGACAGGTGGAACAGCAGATCTGAGCCGGGGTAAGAAAAAGTAAGCAGAGGGCGCCCGGGGGGCTCAGTCACTTGAGTGTCCGACTTTGGCTCAGGTCTTGATCTCATGGTTCACAGGTTCAAGCTCAGCTCAGAGCCGCGAGCCAGCTTCAGATTCTGTGCCTTCTCCCTTTCTTTCTGCCCCTCTCCTGTTCACACTCCGTCTCTCTCTCTCTCTCTCTCAAAAATAAATTAAAATAAAAAAGCAAGCCGGCTTGGAGATAAAGCAATAGAAATTTATGCAATCTGAAGGCCAGAGAAGGAAGAACAATGGATGTGGCCATAGAAAAATGCAGGACTCATGAGGGGCACCCCCACTGCGTAATCGGAGTCCCCGAAGAGGAGAGACAAACAGGAGCAGAGACTCGAAGAAATAACAGCAAATCCCACATTTGATGAAAAAGGAAACGAATCCACACACTCGGGCAGCTCAGTGCATTCCAAGCGGGATGACGGCGAAGAGACGCCCTCAGACCGTCGTCAGTGATGACACCAATGACGCGGAGAGCACCTGGAAAGCACAGGAGCCACACAGCAGCCTTGGTGGCCGCGGGGACCCTGAAGATTAAAGGCCGACTTCCCGGCAGAAACAGTGGAGCTCGGCAGGCGGTGACGGAAAGACACAGGGGCACCCAAGAGTCTGCCATCCAGTCGGCTCTCTTGCGGGGCAGAAGGCGAACCAAGGAGGTGCGTAGAAGCTGAGGGGACATGTGGCCGGACGCGCCTTCCCGGACATGCAGAGGCGCTCGGGCCGCAGGCAGCGGTCTGCACCCTCGTGCAGCGCCACCGCCGGAGTGCGCCTGTCGTCACGCACCGGTGTGGCGGCTTGGGTTGGCCCCTGGCTCACTAAAAAGGCAGTCTCACACACAGCGCGTACGTAGTGGGCGGCGGGGCGTCACACGCAGAAGTGCGGTGTGTTTGATGCGGCACACCGGAGGCAGGTGGGGGCGGAGCTGCCCAGGGCAGGTTCTGACCAAAGAGCCGACTCATTACAACTTTATTTTTTAAAATTTTTAAAAAATGTTTTTTATTTATTTTTGAGAGACAGAGAGAGACAGTGCGAGCAGGGGAGGGGCAGAGAGAGAGGGAGACACAGAATCTGAAGCAGGTTCCAGGATCTGAGCTGTCAGCACAGAGCCTGACGCAGGGCTCAAACCCAGAAACCGTGAGATCATGACCTGAGCCGAAGCCGGACGCTTAACCAACTGAGCCACCCAGGCGCCCCTCATTACAACTTTATTAAACTATATGGAGACCGACGTTGCCTTATCAAATTCTCGATTTTATGGAGGATGTGGAAACACTTAGAGGAAGGGAACTCCAGAGACGGACAAGCGGGTTGAGTCCTTGTCCTGAGCAACGTTTAGGACGTGGGACTTGGAGGAGCTGCCACCCGCTCTGAGCCTCAGCCTCTTCACTGGTAAATGCAGTTAGTGGGATCATATGTGGCTGACTTCCTTCGTCCCACGGGGCCTCTTGAAGGGTCCCAGGAGGGGTGATGGGCCGGCAGAAGGAGGGGACTACAGGTCTGAGAGTGTCCTATCTCTACCCCACGCCGCAGTCCTGTGTGTTTGGTTCTTCCGAAGGTGATTTGTTCCCACAAATCATCTTCTCCTTTGGATGGGGTTTGCTGGAGGGAGGGGAGGGTGTCCCTTCACATCTGGGCTGTCTCAGTAGACGCTGAGCAAGGTCACTTCCCAAATGCGTCCATCCGAATCCAGCTCCAGGGGGTCCTAAAGCCACTGCCCACCTCCCCCGACTCATAAAACACTGCTTCGAAAACGTTGGCTCCAGCATGTTCTAGCTTTATCAAGAATTCTGGAAAACCGCAGGCCTGTCCTGTCCTCGGAGCCTGGGGGCGGGGGCAGGAACACGGAGGTCCACGGAGCGAGGTTTTGCTCCAGAACCGTGTGAACAGGGGTCTGCTAACATGAGCTATTTCACACCTTTGAGGCCGTGGCGCTCGAATTCTCCCTGTCCCCCTCCCTTCGATGTTATTTTCGTTCCAAACTTCTGCACTGGGGATGCATCGCTTTAGGGTCAAGGCCACACTGCTGCTGCGGCTGCTGCGTAGGAGAGAGAGACGCCAGGCGCAGGCCGGTGAGCGTCCGTTGAAGGGTCCTCTTTGCTGTGGGAACACATGCGGGTGCTCTGCTGGCCCTGCCTTCCCCACGGGGCCTCTCAAATGTCAAACAAGGAAGAGGAAAAGGACGTGGGAAATGTTGGGGTTCGGAGCCAACGGCCAAGAAATAATCCGTGAGAAGTCTTTGGTGCATAAAGGTGGTTTTGTTAAAGCCCAGGGTGGGGGTGGGGGGCAGGACGGGGGCAGGAGGGGCTGCCCTGGGGTTGGGCAGACTGCCTCCTTATACACTAAGGAGTCGGGGTGTCAGGTCAAAAGGGACCTCCAGGGGGACTTTGATGCTGAAGGAGGACCCCTAAGATCCTCGAGGCCTGGTCTCTTTCTAGTAAGATATGTTTTTAAATTATTTTTTTATTTTTTTAATAGTTTATTGTCAAATTGGTTTCCATATAACACCCAGTGCTTCTCCCCACAAGTGCCCCCCACCATGACCATCACCCCCTTCCTCCCACCCCGTCCCCCTTCAGTCCATGGTTCGTTTTCAGTGTTCAGGAGTCTCTCTTGATCTGTGTTTCTCACTCTCCCCCGCTCTCTTTCCCCCTTCCTCTCCCCATGGTCCTCCATTAGATTTCTCCTGTTCTCCTGTTAGACCTGTGAGTGCAAACATATGTTATCTGTCCTTCTCTGCCTGACTTATTTCGCTTAGCATGACAACCTCGAGGTCCATCCACTTTCCTACAAATGGCCAGATTTCATTCTTCCTCATTGCCATGTAGTCCTCCATTGTGTATATATACCGCATCTTCTTGATCCACTCATCAGGTGATGGACATGGAGGCTCTTCCCGTGATCTGGCTATTGTAGACAGTGCCGCTGTGAACATTGGGGTACATGCGCTCCTCTGCATCAGCACTTCTGTATCCCCTGGGTAGGGATCTAGTAAGACATTAACATTCAGTCAGAAGGGGCTTCCGGGAGAAACGCCGTACTCCGTCTTTGCCTCCGGAACTTATCAGTGGCTGCAGGCTGTAAGGAGACTTACTGTTACCGCCATCCCCTGGGTCCCCATCCCCACGTCACTCCGGAGGGGAGGGGATGGCGGGGCTCCAGGAACCGAGTCTGCAGCTTTCTGCAGAGGAGGCTGTGGATGTTGCCTTTTCCTAGTAATTTACCGAAACTTTTGTAAACTAGGGGAGACTCGGGTCAGGCAGGACTGTGGTCTTTATCAGTTAGCCATTAGTCCCCCCCCTTCCTCTGTCCCAGGGCAGCCGGAGCGTCTGAGGAGTGTCACCCCCCACACGGGGGGGGGGGCTGGGAGGTGTCAGCTTGCCTTCTGCCCCAGGACCTTGGGGAGAGACTGGTGGAGTGCTTGGGGGCTGGGGAGGTAAACAGGCTGCTGCGTCCAGAAGGACAGAAGGACTTTCATGTGCTGAGGACTCACGGGATCCCGGCGGGGGTCAGGCTAAGGCCGTCTCCCCCTCCCCCCCCAGCAAAGCCTTAGCATCAGGACAGCAGGAGGTCCCGGGGGGAAGGTGCTCCTCTGTCCCCTCAAGTACCTGCCACTGGGCTTTAGGTTATGGGAAATGTCGTTCCGTCTACACTTCCTTCTGCCTTTGTTCCCGGATCAGAAAACGTTTTACTTTTTTTTATTTACTCTTAAGGTTTGGTTTTCAAGTGATCTCCACTCCCGGGTGGGGCTGGAACTCACAGCCCTGGGATCCCGCGCCCCACACAGCTGCCCGGCCCGGTCGGCAGGAGCCACGAAAGGAAGTAAACCGCTTTGCGTTTTCAGCTCAGTGCGGCCGCCCGCCGGCTTCTCCCCTGTGCTGCGGTCGGGCTCCGGGAGGCCTCCCGGGTCGGCAGACGCCCTCCTGCCCTCCTGCCCTCCTGCCCTCCAGCCCTCCCCCTGCCCGAGCCCTCCCTCTCCCCCACCCCTAGCCCGATCTGGCTCCTGTGCTGTCACTGGTTGGGCCGCAGCCCCGGGCCTGGCCAATCCCGCGCGGGCCGGTTGTCATGGCGACGAGGACGCTAACCCGGCAGCTGTCCGGCCGCGGGCAGCGATGGCGCGGAGCCTGTATGGCCCCCGCGTGCGGATGGGCAACTGGACCGAGGACGTTCACCTGGAGGAGGTGCGCCCGGGGCTCCGAGCCCCCCCCCC
>PJEM01007792.1:0-46292 GCA_004023845.1 Helogale parvula | reverse complement strand
GACTCAGGGGCTCCGAGGCCGCCGTCTGGGTGGGGAGGGGGCTCCCTGGACGCGCTGCCCCCGGCATGCCCCCCTGCCACACACACTGCCTCCTGGGTGTCCCCGTGGGGTCCCTGACCCTCACGCTGGCTCTCACAGGCCCTGGGCCACCTAGCTGGGGGTGGGGGTGGAGGGGGGCTTTCAGGGACAGTCACTGTCAGCCGGGGGCACCGGGCCTCCCTAAGTTACTCAGCCTCGCCTCTGGATGGAGTCCTCCAAGGGGACGTTGCTTTTTCTTTCCTTTCTTTGCATTTTGTGTTTTTCTCATTTCTTCAAACATTCTACGATGTGGCAATCATGTGGAAATAGTGCTGACTCTCCACCCCCCCCCATTATGCTCACGTTTCCTTTTCTCAAACTTTCCTTCTTCACCTTGATGTGCCTCTGACCCTCCTGCCCGTGCTGGACCCGTCCTTCCGGGCCAGCTTCCGCTCCCTCTGTCCCCAGGAGCTCATGAAGGACTTCCTGGAGAAGAGGGACAAAGGCCAGCTCCTCATACAGAGGCACCGTAGGCTCAAAGAGAATCTTTTGAGACCGGTAATTTTATTTTATTTTATTGACATTTAAAACTCTGTTGTCCCGTTGGCTTACGTTCAGTGCACGCGCCGTGCTCTTGGCTGCGGGAGTGGATTTCCGCGGTTCATCGCTTACACGCGACGCCCAGTGCTCACCCAGCAAGTGCCCTCCTCCGCGCCCTGCTCCCAGTTTCCCTGCCCGCCCCCAGCCAACCCTCCGTCTGTTTTCTGTATCCGAGTCTCTCACTGAGGCCCGTAATTTTAAACTCAGGCACTGTTTTCAAAATTCTACTGAATTAGTGTGAGTCACGCGCGCAAACGTTCCGTAAATGAATGATCATTTGGAAAATAGCGGGCTGTTTTTTTCCCTTTAGATCTGAAAACCACAATGTTTAAAATTCCCTAAGATTTGAGAAACCTAGGAGAAATCTGCTCTTCATTATGTTTACCCTCGTTTTCCCAATGAAGAAATGGACGCATCGGTGCAAGAATATGCAAAACGCCCCTGGTTGGGCGCTGAAGACGTTGCCAGTGGGTTTCAAGCCACTAACGGTGGTGTCAGCCCGAGTGATTTTTCATCGGCCTTTTTACCTCATTTGGGATTCTGGGGGGACTTTTGGCGACGTGGGAGGGGCTGGCGGCAGGAACAGGAAGGACATGAACAACTTGGGGAGTTGGAGTGGTTATCACCCACGTAGTCGGCGCGATGTCACCGCCACCGAAGTGGGTCCTAGACGGTGAGGGGAGCAGGTGCGCGTGGCCGTGGAAGTGAGTTTGCAAACCTCCTGTTCGCGTTGTAGATGCCGCTCTCCGTGGCTGAGGACGGGTTCGTTCACTGTGGCCACAGGGTGATGCTGGTGAACCCCGCCCCCGCGGAGCCGGAAGCCCCCCGGTCTCTGGGCTGCGACCTGAGCCTGTGCGTGACCCCGGATGAGATTAGAGCCCATCTCAGCGACGAGCTGGAGGTGCCGTGCGGCCTGAGCGCCGCGCAAACCAAGGTCCCCGTTGGCAGAAACACTTTCGTCATCTTAAGGTAGAGATGCTTTCGTTGTCCGTGCTTTTTTGTCATAAGCCCGTTTTCGCGGAGAGCGGCAGGAGGCCCGGGACGCGGCCCCGCTGTCTGGAGGCGGAGGTGGTGGAACCTTCTCTGAGATCCGCTGTTCCGTCTCCCCCCGAGGATACCGCCGGGAGCCTTGAGCCGCCCTTCACCATAACCGTCAGGGCGACTGCACGTTATAAATGCTTACTTCAAAGGTACTGGATCTGGGGAACCACCTTCATGCTCAGCCTCGCCTGGGTTTTCCCAACAACCTCTCGGGATCCTTGGAGCTCATCTGAGTGCTTCCGTTGCTTTTAATGTCACTGTGTTCCTTTTAGAGCCAAAATAGAGAGTTCGGTGCAAGGTGGCGCTACATGGGATTTGCTATTGTATAATTAATTGTTTACTAAAAATGTGCTTGAGATTTTTGAAAATGAGCAATTGCATCCTTAGAGAACAGATCCATAATTAACGTGGAAAAGTATTGCTTTCACTCTACTGTCAAATAATGATAACGATGTTTATAGTACAAGAATCTAGCCCGTCCTGTTAGTCGTTAGATTTCGTTTGAAGACTGATAGTTTATGTTAAGACTAGGAAAACCGACCACAACTTCCGCGTCCCGGAGGATTGGGGGGAAGACTGTATCAGATGGGTACAAACGTGACCCCCGGCCCGTTCTAATGTCTGCGCACCTGACCAGGATTCCTCGGTGCGGGGTGGCGTGACCCGCTCATGCTGCTCTGGGCCCACAGAGAGGGGCGCTCTGTGCTCTGGCTGTGACAGGGCACAGGGACAGGGCGCCAGCTGGGTCTGAAGGCCATCTTGGAAATGAGTAGTTACGTCGTCAGTTATGCAGTGAGAACAGGCACCAGCAAGAACACTGGTTTAAGCAAAGTTGCACAGGCAGGAAGCAGAGCGTGGAGGGGGTTGTACGGCAGGGACTTGACCTCCTGCTCCTTGACCGACAGCGCCGACGGAGGTGCCACCGGCCGGGTCCTCAGGTTCGGACAGAACTTCCGCCTCGCCACGACGGGAGGATTTGAAGACAAAACGGTGAGTCGCAGTCTCTTCTCTTGGGGATTAGAACTCGATACAATTGGGGTTAACTCTAGCCCAGTTTAAACGTACAAATTAAATACCAAATCGTTGAAAGAGAGGAGAAAATCACAGTTGTCTTATCCAGAGATTAACGTTCCTAACATTTTGGCTGACTTTGTTTTATAGTCTCTTCTCTCCCTCCCTCCCTTCCTCCCTCCCTCCTTTCCTCCTTCCCTCCCTCCCTCCGTCTCTCCCTCCTTCCCTCCCCCTCCCCCACACTCTCTCCTTACCTCACCCAATTCTCCTCCTTCAAATGATCTCTTCTCCTACTTGCCCTGATTTGCATGAATCACTTGCTTTTCCATAGGCCATACGTTTTGTTGGTAGTTTCCTCCCATTTGCTACTTTTACTTTATTTTTATAACTATTTTATTTGTTTCTTATATATTTTTTTGACCACTTGGCTTTGAAATGGTAGTTCTTCCAATTTCGAGTAAATGTATCAGTGTTTTCCTTTGTAATTCCTCCCACTGCTCAGAGCCCTGACAAGCCGGCTCCAGACACGCTATAGAAAGGAACACTTGTATTGACTTTTTAAAAAATAATCTTTTTTTTAACGTCTTTTATTTATTTTTGAGAGACAGAGAGAGACAGTGTGAGCAGGGGAGGGTCAGAGAGAGAGGGAGATACAGAATCCAAAGCAGGTTCCAGGCTCTGAGCTGTCAGCACGGAGTCCAACTCGGGGCTCAAACCCACAAACCGTGAGATCATGACCTTAGCTGAAGCCAGACGCTTAACCAACTGAGCCACCCGGGCGCTCCTTCATGTTTATTTTTGAGAGAGAAAGCACGTGCATGGAAGAGCACACACAGGGGAGGGGCAGAGAGAGGCACGCAGAGGGTCCGTGGCAGGATCTGTGCTGTCAGCACAGAGCCCGACGTGGGTCTCAAACTCACGAACCGTGAGATCATGTCCTGAACTGAAGTCTGATGTTCAATTGACTGAGTCGCCCAGGTGCCCTGGAACTTGTTGTTTTTTAATTATTTTTATTTGAGAGGGCGGGAGGGGCTGAGAGGGAGGGAGAGAATCCCAAGCAGGCTCCGCGCTCAGGACAGAGCCCCACGTGGGACTTGATCCCATAACCCTGGGGTCATGAGCCGAAATCAAGAGTCGGACACTCCGCCGACTGAGCCCCCAGGCGCGCCTGGAGTGTGCTCCTTACACACTTGCGATTTATTCTATACACGGTTCTATGCGGACGTGAGACTTCTCCCAAATGACTAATGAGCCACGTTTGTGTTAGTTCTTGAATCATTAATCGCTCCTCTCCTCACTGACCCGCGTGCCTGCGTGACATCCGTTACATCGCCGCACATCACGGGCCCTCCCAGCTTCCTGTTTGAAGGCCTTGAGCTCAAGTGTCTGTTTTTATTCGCGGATTATACTTCATATCCGGACACCTCCTCCCCACTCATCACACCTGTCCGCCTGCATTATACTAGGAGCGAGCCTCTCAGTTAAAGGCAGCTGTTTCTGCAAGTCCCTCCGCCTCTGCGGGAAGAAAAGCACGCGGCGTTTCGATGGGCGCCGTGACGTCGCGCAGATTCGCGGACTTGGTGGCTTCACGACACTGACGGTCCTGAGGTGCCCCCGCCATGAGGTCATCCATCCTTCCGATCTCCCAGGGGAGCGTCGGGTCCCTCCCGTGGGCTGGACGCCTGTCTCGTTAAGGTCGTCTCTCGGTAGCTCCCGGATGTTACGATAGTTGTGACAAAAATATAAGAAAGCCACTGATGGTCATACTCGCCTTTGATGAACTCACTCACTCCTCTTGTTTCCAGCGGTTTTCCAGTGGGTTCTCTCATGACTTCTGGGTAAACAGTCATGTCCCTCTCCGGGGAGGACAGCTCCCTCTCGTCCCAAATTCTCGTATTTCTGTTCCTTGTCTTTGAATTAGCAAGTACTTCCGAGGCAGTCATAAAAAATCCGGTGATTTCGACTCCTTAGACTTGTCCCTGAGTCGTCATCGTCTCTGGTCAACAGAGCAGAGTCTGTGGTCTGACGCAGGCACCGTTTGCCTTTGAAGTCCGGCTTTCCTGTCGCTCCGGATGCCGCCGACCTCACCCTGATCACCGGCGGCCGGGCCCCAGTGTGTCCGGGTCCCGGTCGGCGCCCTGCCCACAAACTAGCCCACGGTGCTCCCTCCACGGGGCCCCTGGCCCTGTCTTTTCATCTCCAGTGCCGGGACCTCAATCCAGGCCCCCAGGGCTTGACCCCTCAAGTCTGTCCTGGCTTCCGACCGCAGGGATCCAGCTGCCAGACTGATCCTTCAGGGGCTCAGGCTTGGTGAATGCTGCCGTTATGGTGACTCTTAAGGCCTCCTGTGACATGTCCCCTCCCTCCCTGACCACGTGCGGTCAGCCTTGCCTGCGGGCTCCCGGCCTCCTCCTCAGAGCTCCCGTGAGCCCCTGGGAGAGCGTGGGAGCCCGCCTGTGCCCGCCTGCAGCTCTGCATGCCTCTGCCGGCCGGCCAGGCCTCCCCGGTCCTCATCCTCCTCCTCCTGCTAGGGGACACCTTCACGATTGCAGCCCATCTCCGCCGCCCCGTGGCGCCTCCCGGCACAGCTCTGCACGTGGACACCTGCCCAGGCGTGCAGGGGCAGCCCCAGGTTCAGGGTGAAGGGCAATCGGGAAAAAACTAACAAACAACTGATATTTCGGAATTTTCTGCAGGATGGGTGGCCAGACAGCCGCCCAGATAAACCCCAAGTGCGGACATCAGCCCCAGAGGGGCGTGGCCCCGCCGCGGCTCCCAGAGCATGTAGCTGGGGTGCCGCTGGCTTTGAGGACACTTCGCTTCGCGCCACAAGTGTCATGCATGATTATTTCTAAGAAGTGAAATGGTGGCCCAGGCCTAGGTGCTGGGAGAGAGGACAGGGGAAGAGACTCGGGGTGCGGAGGAGAGAGTGGGGTGGAATTCTAAGGAAGAGAAAGCTGGGCGCTCGGGCAGCTCAGTCGGTCAATCATCCGACTTCGGCTCAGGTCATGGTCTCACCGTTCTCGAGTTCGAGTCCCATGTCGGGCTCTGTGCTGACGGCTCGGAGCCTGGAACCTGCTTCGGATTCTCTCTCCCTCTCTCTCTGCCCCTCCTCTGCTCGTGCTCTGTCTCTGTCTCTCTCTCTCTTTCAAAAATAAATAGTATTAGAAAGATTCAGAGGAAGGAAAGGCAGCAGAGGTGGTGTGGGCGGCGGGTGGCCTCGGCGTCTCTAAGGTGGAGGAAGACAGAAGGTTCTCGAAAATCGGCAAGAACGGGGTTTTCCAAGGCTGCCCGTGGTCGCCCCTGACGTCAGCCAGTTGGTGGTCTGTCTCCCACCTCTCACGAGCATGATGAGGCTCATGTGGGCATCGTCCTTTTCAGCTGTACTTATCCAGCGACCACAGGACCCTCCTGAAGTCGTCAAGGCGGTCTCTGCTCCAGGAGGTGTATCTGACGGATGAGGTCTCCTACCTGAACTGCTGGCAGGCCACCTTCCTGGACCCCCAGCTGCGCCTGGAACACGAAGGCGCCCCCGTCCCGGTGAGCTCAGCCTGGGGGAGACGCGGGTGCTGCCCCAAGGACGCCATTTCCTCCCATCTGTGACCCGGGGCCTCTCAGTGTGCAGGGCCTGACGTGACCTGCGTGCTGTCAGCCCACCCCCACTCGGAAGGCAGGGTCCTGGCCGTGACAGAGTCCTGCACTGCTGTTCCTCAGCATCCCCCCCCATACAGCCGCAGGCCGGGCCCCCGCCCCGAGGCCAGGCTGAGAGCCCCCCACCCGGGACTGTGAGGCTCGTGGCCTGCTTCCGGCCCGGAAGCTCATTTCTGCAGGGCCTGGAGACCTGGGGTCCTGCGCGCAGCTCCCTTCCGGTCCGCATTGCTGATGTTTCTCGAAGTCTGGGCCCTGCAGGATTGGGGCCCGTGGCCCGGGCCTGATGGGAAAGCAGGTCTGGTGGGCCGTTGCTGCTGGTTCTGGATGCTTCCCGCAGATGCATAGGGGGGTCGCTGGGAGTCCCCGGGAGCGTGCGGAATCCCAGGAGGCAAGGACTCGAAGGGATGGCAGCAGGGCGGCCTCGCAGAAAGCGGCCCCCAGGCCAGGCCACCTGCACCCGCCCGGCACCGTGCGCCCCTCTGCGGGGCTCTGCAGGTGGCCCCGGGCTTGCGTGGGGAAGGCACGCAGGGTCTGTGGGGAGGCCCCACATTGGGTCTCTTCAGCTGACGTTGGCCCGGCTTTGCTCTCCTTGAAATCGCTTCCCGCGCCCATGATTTCAACCATCAGGGTCTCCTTTTCCTTATCGGAGAGATGGGGTGACGGAGGTGTCTGCCTGACGAGGTGCGGTGAGGGCTGGGTGGGGGGCGCCTCCCCGTGCTCACTAGAACAGCGCCCGGCTCCCACGGCCCCCACGGGAGCTCTGGCTGCGCTTGTAGGAAACACGGTCATTGGTGTTCAGATGAGATCACAGTGTCTTGTTTCTGCCTGGCCCGTCCTGGCTGCGGGCCGGCCTGGTCTGGGGTGGGCGCCACAGCTGCTGACGGCCGGCTGGGGGTGCCAGGCCTGACCCCGGAGGCCGGGGCTGCTCGGGTCTGCCTCGCACAGCGTTTAGCTCTCGGCGGCCAGGAGTTTGAAGTGATAACGTATTTTTCTTTCTGATTTGAGACATGATCTATGCTCCCTGAAGGAAAATCAGGAAAGCGCAACAAATAATATGAGAATCACCAGTGAAGTTCCACCTTCCAGAGAAAGCCGCCGCCATTTATGGTTTCAGCCTTTCTCCACGCCTGGTTTTTAGTTTGATTTTTTTTGTGAGAATATCCTTATCTTCTCCACTTAAAAGCACCACTGGTCGTGTCTCACGTTGGGGAAGGTCTTCTAGTGTGTATGTACCTGCCATGGTGTATGCCGTCAGTCCAGTCCGGCTTGGCTTCTAGGTCATTCCATCCCAAGCCCGCTTTTCTTTTTTAACGAAATTTAAATGAATGTATAATGTATTTCCAAATGTTTGCCTTTCAGGAATCGGAGGCCTTGGTTCATAATGCAAATAGCACTGTCTCTTCCTCTTTAAAGGCAAATGCAAGAGTTCTCATCAGTCACTGCCACACGAACCGGGGGCTGGCCGCCCACAGACATCTCGCCCTGAGGTACTGAGCGCATCTGCTGGGGCTTCGCAAAGTGCCACGGTCCGGGGGGAGGCCGAGCCTCTAACCACGGCCGCTCGACTCAGCGAGGGCAGCCCTCCCCCCCTCCCCCACGCGAGGTCCTTGGATGATGAAATATTGTCACAAAGGACTTATGTGATGTGTGACAATTCCTACTGGAGCCCCTCTGTCTCACAAGTTCTTCCCTGACAAGAAGGTTTTTTTTTGGTTTATTTATTTATTTTGAGAGGGACAGAGACAGCGCAAGCAGGGGAGGGGCGGAGGGAGAGGGAGGCAGAGAATCCCAAGCAGGCACCGCTCTGTTCGCGCAGAGCCCAACGTGGGGCTCGAACCCACGAACCGAGAGATCCTGAGCTGAGCCGAAACCAAGAGTGGGACCCTGAGCCCTGGACAAGGGGACTTTGGGGACAGTGGGACCCCAGGCACTGCGTCGTCGCCCCAGCAACGGCAGACACGTGCGCAGAGACAGCCCCGAGTAGAGTCCTTGAGGCAGGGGCCCACCCAGAGCCAGCACCCCGTTTCCAACGGCGCCCCTCCTCTCTCGCCGCAGTACCTATTTCGGGAAGGAAGCCGAGGTGGCCGCCCACACGCATCTGGATTCTCACAGAGTCGAAAAGCCGACGAACCACTGGATGCTGGTAACCGGGAACCCCAGGAAAGACTCGTCCACCATGTTGGAGCTGCCTGCGCCGCCGGCCGAGGACCCCCGGGCCCTGCAGCAGGCCGCCCGCCCCGGGGCCCCGTGACTCCGGCCGCGCTCCACGCGGGGCGCTGGGCTGGAGATCCACGACCCGGCCGGGCCCTGACCGATTGTTCAGTCAGGCCTAGAAGCCCCCGGACGCTCTATTAAAACAAAGCCTAGATGAAGAGTCCTGAGTTGGTGGCGGGGGGTCGGGGCCCCAGACGGAAACCGACTCTGGGGAAGTAGCTCCCAGGTGGGATGTGAAGGTGCCAGAGGCGACTCTCTGTGGGTTACCAGTTCCCGAAGGGCTCCGGACCCCAGGTGGCGGCAGCGTCTAGGAGGGCTGTGTGCCACCTGGGAGAGCTCCGTGTGTGTGACGCGGGGTCTCTGTCCCCACCCCCGCCCCCGACTCCGGTCTGGCCCCACGACGTACTGAGAACAGCAGTGCGAGCAGCGAGCTGCGGCCTCACGCTGGAGCCGCCGCGTCTTCCCCGTGTGTCGTCGGTTCTGCACCTGCCTTGATGCGGTGGGGGCGGGGCGGGGCGTCAGGACCCCACCTGACTGGCACGCTATCCTGTAAGGTTTTTCAAACCGCGGAACTTCGTTACTCTTGGAAGCGGGCACGTTGGTCGTGGCACCTGTGCGCTCGGAAGGTTGCTGATGAAATAAATCGGTCTCCTTCCACGTGTCTGCTCACCTGCCCGTCCCTCCTGGGGAGCCAGGGTGCCGGACGTGGGTGAAGACTCCCGGCCTGCGGGTGGGGATGACCCCGGAGGCCGGTGAGCCACAGCTGGTGTAGACGTGTTTTAAATAGTGGCTGCTTCAGGCAGTGTAGATTGAGCCGCTTTGAGGAGGCCTTTGCCGGCAAGTGCTTACGGGGTTAGAGTGGTGGTTCCCGTCGTGGTCGCGGGTGGATGTGCCGGTGCCTGGGCCCCGCCCGGAAGTGCTGACCACCGCGCAGCCGAGGGGGAGACCCCTGTGTGTGTGGGGAGCAGCCCATCCTCGAGGCAGGTGGAAGCCTTTCCATTAAGTCACAATTTCTGGGGTGCGGCCTTCAAAACCGCGGATGCTTGGGCCCACCTCCGGGGATCTCTATTTAGGTGATTTGGAGCAGATGTAACAATGGTTTTCTTTTTTTAATTATGTATTTAATTTTATTTTTTAAACATTTTTAAAGTTACTATTTTTTAATGTTTATTTACTTTTGAGAGAGAGAGAGAGCAGGAGAGCGGGAGAGAGAGGGAGACACAGAATCCGAAGCAGCTCCAGGCTCCGAGCTGTCAGCACAGAGCTGGACACGGGGCTCGAACGCATGGTCCCTGAGATCAGGACCCGAGCCGCAGCCGGACACCCACCCGACCGAGCCCCCGGTACCCGCACCCTGCCTGTGACTCAGAGATGTAAACTCTGCGGACCGGATGTCCCGGCGTGGAGGGAACTCAGCGGCACCCGGGAGGGGGACTACTGACCGCAGCCCCTCTCACCCCGTGCCGGCGCCGCAGACCGCTTCCTTGGGTCTGATGAGCAAGTCACAACATTACAAATTCCCTTCTTGAATCTCGTGCTCTCCGGGTTAGACCGGATTCGCTCCCAGCCGACCCCGTTTCTGGAGAGACACCTGCTGTTTGGCTAACGGACGGACCGCGCCGCTGACCGACCCCACACCTGCTCCGGAGGCTGCAGGAGGCTGTGGACGTGGCGTGACAGCTGGGACCCCCAGCCCCCGGGGCGCAGTGGGGCGGAGTGGGCTAGGTCTCTGCGGCCTCCCTCTGCACCGAGGGAGAGGACTGGCGCTCTCAGGCTCTCGGTCCAGATGATTCTTTGTTGTGGGGCCTGTGCTGTGCATCGTAAGGCGTTTGCTGTCCACCCCCGGGGGGATGACCGTGGCAGCTGGAAACCTCCCCGGACACTGTTGACCCGCCCCCGGGGCCACACCGGCTGCTGGGTGTTTATTTGCCACTGCCGGGGGACGCTGGTAGGGGTCTCTCCCCCTGTTTGCATTTTTTCTTTTTCTTTTTCTTTTTTAAACAGTTTTTAATGTTTATTCATTTTTCTGAGAAAAAGAGAGACAGAGCGTGAGTAGGGGAGGGGCAGAGAGAGAGGGAGACGCAGGATGTGCCTCAGGCTGCTTAGCTTTCCCGGAGCCTTGGACCCCAGGCTTCCCCGGCCCCAGGGCTCCCTCGCTCGGTGGGGTGAGTGGACACAGTGACAACCGGACAGGATCCTACGGTGACGGAGAGGAGGAGACCAGCTTCCCCGCAGGGTGCTCCGGCCCGGCCGGCCGTGCAGGAGCGGGGGGTGGGGGGGGTCACTGGTGCCAGGGACCAGATGACACACACCTGAGCTGGAGAGGACACGGAAGGGAGCATCCCGGGCACGGGGGGCCCATTCCGTGTCCCTGGGCTGCTGCTTTTGTGGCTTTGCCGAGAGGTGGGGATTTAGCGGGGGGGGGGGGGGCCTGTGGGCTGCGCTCGGAGCTGAGGCTACCCAGTGGCCCGCAGGGCTGGGAAACAGCTACCGGCCTGAGTTCTGGAGGTGCCCCGGGCGACCCTGGCGTCCCCCTCGGGGTCCTGCATGTCCCCAACCAGAGGGTCTTCGTCCGGCCCTGCAAGGGGCCTCAGGACTCTGTGGCTGGAGTCGTCCTGTTTGCTCGTAGCCCAGTGATTTTCCGGAAAAGCGGGGCAGGTTGTTAACTGGAACATCGCTGGTGGTCGTGCGTGCCAAATTGTTGAAGTCAAATTTTAGCTCGGAGGTGATGGTCCGCCTTTGAAGGAGTTTTGGGGAGGAAAGTGGCTTGATTTTGCTTTGAGAGAATATTATGGGAGCAGCAGGGCGGCAGAGGGGTCCGGGGGGAGGTGAGGCTCTGACCTAAGGCAGGTGTCCGGAGGCCTGGGGGGGGATGGCGGGTGAGAGAGGGAGAGGGGGGAGGGGGGAGAGGCAGAGAGAGAGAGAGAAGTGACTCCATACTTGGCTGGATCAAGGCCAAGCGAGGACGAGAGGGCGGAGCCCAGTGTGGACAGGAGCCCATCGCCGAGATTCCGAACACAGGAGGGCGAGTGGCTGGGCGGGGCAGCAGGAGAGGCTCTGGGTGTGTGGCCTGGAGCGGACGCGGGTGTGGACAGATCCCAGCCTCAGCGCTGTCCTCTGCTGGGTGGTCGGACCCACTGGAACTGAGCTTGGGAACAGGTAGGAAATAGAGCTCCAGGACTGAGTAGCACCTTTGACGTCCCGGCAGGGGGAGCGCGGGGCTCGGCACGCCCGGCCACGACGGCCACTCGCTGGCTGGGGGAAGGCCGCCTCTCGGAGAGTCGGTGTGTCGCCTGTGACGTGGGGACCGTGACGACAGCTCTGGACGAGCCCGTGATGGGAGAGCAGGTCTCTCGTGCGCGCCTCCCGCCCCCCCTCCGCCTTCCTGTGGGACTTAAGGGTGCGTCCAAGCCGGGAAGTGGTTTGGTCCCGGTCACCACGCTCGGTTCCACCTGGGGCCGGACCCCCTTCTCTCCCGCCTGCGGCAGAGCCCCGTGCCCTTGGCCGACTCCCACAGACCCCACGGACTAGTCCACACCAGGTGCCGAGCCGCATCCTGGGGGTCCAGGGAGGAAGGAACGTGTCCCCGCCGTGGGTCTCCGCCTGGGGAGACGCGGCCGGCTGGTCAAGAGCGCTCGCTCCGGCCCGGAGACTCAGGGACGGCGCAGCCTCAGCCAGAGCTCCGGACCCGGGGAAGCCGGGCTGTGTTAGGTGCGCAGACGGCAGCTTCCTGGGCTGGGACGCGGAGCCAGGGGGGCGCGGGGACCCAAGATGGAACGCGAAGGCAGGGGGTGCCTGTTTGCAAGTCCCTCGGCGGGCGGTGAGGTGTCCCCGTGCGGCTCTGAGCCGGCAGGGGCCGGGGCGAGGAGGAAGGGCTAACCCAGGGGGAGAGAGGCAGCGCATCGGGGACGGACGTCCGTAATCAGAGCCCGCGGTCACAGCCCACGAGGTCGCTGACGGCCTGAGCTTGTGCAGTCACAGCCCGCGGGGTCCCCGATGGCCTGAGCTTGTGCAGTCACAGCCCGCGAGGTTCCCCGACGGCCTGAGCTTGTGGGGGGCGCAGAGCTGTCCCTCTAGCAGTTTTCGGCAGACGGATTAATATTTTTCTCCTATCCCTTCACCAAAGGCCAGAAAAACAGCAGAAACCATTGTTTTCTCTGGTAGTAACTTCACACGACACCTCTCGGGCCCACCTGGAGCTTTATAAGGGACCGGGCTGCTTTATCTGTAAGAATAACGCTGAGGGTCGTTATGGATCTGGTAGTGATTCAACACCGATTCAGGCATCAGAGGCTGCACTTGGGGGTTGGCTCCTAAGGGGACACCGTGTGGTGGGGAAAGCAGGCACCCGGCCAGCAAATCCAGGTCATGAGACGCTGTCTGAGGGACCGCTAAGCGTCGCAGAGTGTGTTTGTGTGAAGACCGGGGGCGACGTCTTCCCTTCCTCTGGCTGGGGGGGCGGTGGGGACAGCGGCCTCGCCCGGTCCTCTTTCAGGTGACGGAGGAGACAGACCCAGAGCGAAGGGAGGCGCCCCAGGCCGCAGGGAATGAGGCAGGGGCGGCAGGGGGATGGATGCTGTGACTGGGGACAGGTCTGGGCTGGTCAGTCTCCCCCCGCCCCTGCCCAGGGTTGGGGTCGGTTTTCCTGGAAAAGACCGTCCTGCAGTTCCCTGGACTGGCCACCAGGTGTCAGTGTGAAAACCACGAACAAGTCAAGCCCTTGCTCAACCGTGGAGCCTCATTTCAAAACACTAGGGAGTTTCCAGTTTTAAACTGTACATTTTAAGAGAGGAAAAACCGTAAGAGCACCTGGCCGTGGCTGTGGCCATTGCTGGGGCATCTGCTCATCTCCTCTCCAGCGGGGTCCCGAGCACCTGCATCCCGAGGGGCCGACTCCAGGCCCTCCGGGATTCTGGGCAGACATTCCCTCTGAAGTTAGGAGTTCTCTCCAGGACTTCGGACTCTGGGCCCAGGCCGCGGACTCCAGGCCCCGAAATGGCCCTGAGTGACGGCGGCACGACGTGTGAGCGGACCGAAGGCCTCACTGCCGCTCCCCGCCTCGCCGAGTTCCCTGGCTCAGCCTCCCCCGTGCGCCCTGGACTTCCTCTCAGAGCCGCTCGGGAGGTTCAGCGCGATGCAGGAAAGCGCGAGGAAGGCCGGAGGGGACAGTGGTTATGGGCCGGCTCCGGGACGGCACTCCCTGTGGCCCTGGTCACCGCCCGCCCCAGCGACCTTGGAGTCGGCATCCGCGCCCCCTGGGAGCCTCCATCCACCCAGGGGATAAAGAGGGGCCCCCATCACCCGTCCCCTGGGCTTGCCAGCTGAGACGGTGGGCCACGCGCTCAGGCTCCGGCCACATTCCATCTGTGACACTGACCACCGGGTGCCGGGCATCTGTGGGCACCTCTGCCGCCCCGAGCTGCCTGGCGCTGCTGCCGCATCTGTGTCTTCCCCGCGGCTGTGAGCTCCTCGGACAGAAGCCGCGTGTCCCCTGGCGCCATTGTGTGAAAAGTTTACTTATGTTGAGGGACAGAGAGCAGGGCAGGGGCAGAGAGGAGAGAATCCCAAGCAGGTTCTGCAGGGTTAGCGCAGAGCCCGATCCCGGGACTTGAACCCACCAACCGTGAGATCATGACCTGAGCCGAAATCGAGAGTCCCACCCTCAGCCGCCCCCAGGGCGCCCCTCCGTGTGTGGCTCTGTAACCTCCGTCTCCTCGGCGTTAGCGGCTGCTCCCCCCCAACCCCACTTCACCCGCAAACCAAGGAAAGCCCAGAGAGGGGGCGTGCGCTGCCCAGGCTGCACGGACTCGCTCCTTGGGGCACGGCCGGGCACCTCCCTGTGCGCCAGGCTCGACGGCACGCTCCCCACGCGCAGGGCATCTTATTCCGAGTGGGTCCCCGGCGGCAGCACACAGGTGCCGTTTGTGGGGCCCGGACACCCCCCTGCAAGCCCGTCTCCCGGATCAGCCCCTCCGTTTCTCACACGCAGCCTCAAAGACCGGCCTGTTGCGGGCGTTTGCCAGACGAGGGGACAGAGACACAGAACGGTTAACGTCCAGCAGCGGCGCGGGGAGCCCAGATCCTGCACCCGGGCCGGAGTCAGGGGGCGCTGCGTCCCAGGCAGGAAGCCCTCCGGCGTTTTGTTGGGTCGCAGCAAACCCCTAAGACTGGAAATCGATCCGTACGGAGCACAGTGCGCAGGGCGGGACCCGGCCGTGCGCTCAGGTCCCGCGTCCGGACCCAGTTCAGCTGTGCCGTGGGCGAGGGGGCAGGAGGACCGTGCAGGGGGGGCGCCGGGACCGAGGAGGGGGAGGCGGCGGGGGGCGGTGGCAGGGGCCGCAGGAAGGACTGGAAGGTGCCGGAGCCCGCGGTGGCGCCGCAGGCGGCAGTCCCCCAGAAGGCTCCGCCCCCTGAGCGCCGCAGGCAGCCTCGCTGAGAGCTCCGCCCCCTGTGCAGCTGCGCACCCCGATGGGTGCGGGTGGGCTGCACCTTGGGCACCCGCTCTGCTGACGGGCGGCGGCTTTCTGGAGCACTGTGCCCAGCAAGACTGCAGGTGTGTCCAGGCCAGGGCAGGGGGACTGAGAGATGCCCCCCCAATCCACGGGGTGCCAGTCGCTTGGGTGCCAGGAACTGTCTGGAAGGACCCTAATTCCCGCAGCTGCTCCAGGCCCCGCAGGGCAGCCGGGCGGCCAGGCGCTGGGGTTGTGGGCTCTGTCTGGGCGCCAGAGCAGCAGACGGGCCCAGCCAGGGCTCCAGCCCGGGGTTCCTGGCCCCACGGCCCCCGCTCCAGCTCACGGCGGGCAGGTGGCACAGGGACACCACCCTCTCCCCCAGAGGGAGTGGGCACCGGTGTCCTACGCTGTCCCCAGCTGCCGGGCAAGAGCCTCCTCCCTGTCCCCCCTGCAGCGCCTCTGGGCTGTTGTTGGCTGACGGGAGCAGGGCTGAGCAGCGGCCAAACATCTGCTCACGTCCCCCGAATGTGCTCCCAGGCAGACGGCAGGAAGCGGCCACACCAGGGCACTGCCGGCTTGCCGGGGGCTGGGGGCTCCCCTGAGCTGCGACCTCACCTCCTCACAGGACGGGGGTGCTGGGAGGGAGGGGGGACAGCCCTCTTCCTCCAGAATGGACATGGCTATGTGTCAGGGACATTAGACAGAGACCACGCCCCTTGGTCGATGGCTGGGGTGGGAGGGAGGGGCCTCCGAGCCTCCTACCCCTCCTCCTCGGACAGGCGTGGGCGCGGGGCGTGCCTGGGTCTGGGTTCCTCTGGAAGCAGAGCCGGCGACAAAGACGTGAGCGCAGGCAGTTTATCTGAAGTGTGTGTCCTGCGGGCTGGGGGGGGGGGGGGGACGAGGAAAGGCCGTCAAGTGCCTGAGTAGCAGGGGATGGGAGGGGCAGCTCCTCCCACTGAGGGGCCTGAAAGACAGGGGGAACCTCAGGGACTGGCCTCAGGGGCGAGCGTGGCCCCTCACCCCCACCTGCCACCCACTGAGGGCCCCTCTGGGCGCCGGCTTCCTGGCTTTCCCGGCCCCGGCATGGAGGGGGCATGGAGGAAGCGTAGGGTGCTGGGGGCGGGGACACACAGGGCCTGTGGGCAGATGGGACAGCCCGGGCCACACGGGGAGACCCATCAGAGGGTAGCTTGGGTGTCGGCCTGGGATCAGGTCCCCCCATTCACAGTCTCTTGACCCCCTCCCCCCATAGGATGTAAGCTCAGGTCTTAAGTGTAGGTCTGGCTTTGCCTCTGTCACCCTCTCTCTGCCCCCGCACCTGCCTCTCCTCTGGCTGCACACGTGGCCCAAGCCCCGGGCTGGAGTCACAAGGGACCTCGGTTCCCTCCCTCGGGCTCCCTCCCTCCTGTCCCCTGGGTGAAGAGTCCGCTCCTCTCGTCGGCGGGAAAGTGGCCTCTGACCGCTGAACATTGCTGGACATGTGAACACAGACTCCGCTCGGTGGGGACCATGTCACTCTCCCTGTCACACCGACGCGTCCTTGCTGGGCCCTCTCCTCCTTCTTCCCAACGGTGACTTCCAGCCTGTGGGGTTGGAGCTTAGGGGGGTCGGACAGTCTCTTCCTGAGCGCAGTCCCTGGGTTCCCCGCCTTGGATCTGCCAATGTGCCTGTCGGCCTTGGGGACCCCCGGGCCCGGGGGCTCAGCTGGACGCTGGTGCTGAAGGGAAGGTGTCCCCCCCTCTGCCTGAGGTTCACTCTCAGCCCCTGGTCACCCCTCCTTTCTGCTGGCCTTGTCCTGCCAAGGCCTGCGTGCTCTTCTGTGACCCACACCCACTTCATTCGTGCTTTCCATCTGGCCCTCAGCCGCCGTGGGCTCTTCGGTCCCTCAGACTCAGGGAGAGCTCACCCACCCCGGAAGCCATCTCTCGTTTAGCCTCAGAGCAGGCAGGTGCTTTCTCCTCAGGGTCCCCTCCCTTGCCTCGCACCCCGATCCAGGACTCCAGGGTAATTCTCTGGCCTGGCGAGGGGGCACCATGAGCCGCTCATGGCGGCGTCCCTGGCAAGCATCCCGGTGCCTGGTATTTGGCTGATGATCAGCATATGTTTGTTGAGTGGCTGAATGAGCCCTTGGGGTCTGGCCGGGTGCCAGCCTGGGCCAGGAGGGCTCCGCGGGGCACGCTGACCGAGCAGGACGCTTGCACGACGGCCTTGGAGGAATCTTTCACTGAGGCTGGTGTTTAGGGCCAGAGCCGGCCCCCGCCTGCACTGCGGAGTCTGATGGATGCTTGGACGTCTGGGAAGGGGAGCTTGGGGCTGGGCCGGGAGCCTGGAGTCCGGGATGTGGGGGCTGTGAACGGCCTCTCTGGCCTCTTTTCACGTTGTTTCAAATGAGCCATTGAGAGAGCTTGAAGGGCCTCGGGAGCTGAGGCTCGAATGTGCATGTGCGTCCGGGACGTGTGCGCGGGCGCCGGGTCTCGGGCTGTGGGTGCCGGTCCTCCTGGCTCCACGCGGGGTTCCTGTACCCGTGCGGGTCCGCGTGTCAGAGAGCAGACCCTCCTGCCCGTCACACTCCTCGCCTCCTCTTTAGTGTGATTCCGCCTCAGCTCCCCAGGCCTTCTGGTTCCCGGGGCACCGTCTTCACGGAAGTGGACGGTCAAGGGAAACGTTTGGACGGATGGGTGTGGTCTGGTCAGACGCCCCATGGCCACGACTTCTACTGCGGCCACTTCCGCAGAGGTCGGCGTGGCCCGGCGTGGCGCTTTGAAATGAAGTGGGGGCGCCTGGGGGGACTCAGTCGGTTAAACATCCGGCTTCGGCTCAGGTCATGATCTCACGGTTCGTGGGTTCGAGCCCTGCGTCGGGCTCTGTGCTGACACCTCAGAGCCTGGAGCTGCTTCGCTTCTGATTCTGTGTCTCCCTCTCTTTCTGACCCTCCCCTGTTCACATTCCCTCTGTCTCAAAAATGAATAAACATTAAGAAAAAGAAAGACATGGAAGGAGGGCACTTGTGGGGAAGAGCGGTGGGTGTTATATGGAAACCAATTTGACAATAAAGTGTATATGAAATTGGAAAAAATAACTTCAATTCCACCAATAAGAGAAGAAAGAAAGGAAGGAAGGAAGGAAGACAGAAAGAAAGGAAAGAAAGAAAGAAGGGAAGGAAGGAAGGAAGGAGGAAAGAGAGGAAGAAATCAATCAGCAGTGGAAGTGAGCTGCTGCTGTAACAGGGCCCAGAGACCCCGCTCCGCACGTGAGGAGACGGCCACCCGCCGTCGGATCCTCGTGAGGCGGCTCACCTGTCGTAACCCGGAAGGCGCCTTGTTCCCGAAGGGCTTGCGGATTCCGGGGCGGGGGCTGGGACCGAGGACTGGTGTGAGCTGGTCCTCGCTGGCCGCTTCCCACGGTGTGACAGGGGAGCCGTGAGCCTCCAGGAGTGACTTGTTTCCAACAGAAATAAGAGGGCATGGAGACCATCGGAAATGCTAAGTGCTGGATGACAGAGTAAGAAACTGGATTAGGAAAGACCTTGAGTGGCCAAAGGGAAATGTCAGCCTGCGGGTGTGGTGCTCCTGGCGGTGCCCGCTGGAACCCGGCGGGGCTCAGAGGGAGGGTGTGGCTCTAACACCGACTCAAACTCTCCCTCCGGCCATGACGTCTCAGAGCAAATATTGGACGAAGACCGTAGACTCCACACCCACTGTGCAGGCTGCCACCGGGTACCCCTCTCGCCCGCAGGAGGAGGCGTGGGGGCAGGGAATGAGGAGACAGAGCCGATCTGGAAACCGAGTCTTGAAAGAACATGGGTGTGGTTTCGGGACAGGAGACGATGGCTGAGTTTGAGCTGTTCTGCCAAAAAAGACAAAAAAAAAAAAAAAAAAAAGATCCTTCCTTAAAAAGCCTGGGATTGTTTGAGGCCGTTAACTCTCTAGCTGCCCGGAGACCCCAACCGTCCACGGCAGGGCACGGGCTGGGGCATCTTTCCGGCCCCCTTGGAGGACATTCTTTCCAAAGCCCACCTGAGATGAGCAAAGGAAATGGAAGAAGCTTCTAGAATGTGTCCCTGGGGAGCAATGAATAAGGCAGCGTCCTCCCGAAAGCGGAGCCCAGGACTGATCTGGGACGCTCCCCCGCTCAGGCTGCCGCCTTCATGCCGGCTGCCCTGTAGGACTTTGGAATTTCGACGGGCCACTGGTTGCTGGGCGTCTCCCGTCTTTCCCGCTCTGAGGGGGGCTCTCTCTCCATATTGCTGCGTCCCTGTGGCACCCCGAGTGCCAGGAGCATCCAGAGCAGCTAACGTGAGCTTCCAGACCAGTCCTGGGCAAACCACTGCCCGCCGGCCAGATACGGCCCGCTGCCTGTCTGTGCAAATGAAGTCCGGCTGGAGAAGCCAGGCTCATCTGCCGATGACTGTTCTGGAAAGATAGGCCTCTGGACCACAAGGAGCCACGGCCGACCTGATGCATCTACCAGAGATGCTGGCCTTCAGGGCTGGGCGCTGAGGTTGGAGGGGACCGTGGGGTTATCGCCCCCTGGGAGGGAACGTTTTGTTTGTGGGGAAAGGAGGGACCCGACTCGGGGACGCTGAGCGCTCACTGGGTATCCGTGTGCTCTTTCCAGCTGCCTTGAGGTTGTCCCGTCAGAGGGTCTGTTGTATACAGTAGGTCATGAGTAGAAATGACACGCTTCATTTCAAGCCGAGACACTGAAAGGCCCTGTCTGGTCCTCTGTGCTGTCACGTCCCCGTTGTGAGCTCTGGAGACGTCAGGTCGTGGTGGTGGGGACCCAAGTCTGGTGCCCTACGTGCTGTCTTGAAGAAGAGCCTGACGTGCATCAGACTTTCAGGCGATGAGAAAGAAACATTTTTGGGTTAAACACTGAGATTCAAGGATTAATTTCATTTCCCTCCAAAACTGCTCTTCTGACCGGTAGAGAATACATCACTCCCACGTCATAAATCACATAGAATTGAGTTTATACAAATTCACAGTCGTATTCAATTTGACAGTTTTATATCTGTGTTATTGGTAGATCCCGTCCTGTGAAAAAGAGTCTTTGAAAACGTGACTGACTTTCAATCGCTTCCCTGAATATATTTCCCTGAATTATTTCATTCACCATGTTCGACGCTGGGGAAAGTCTGGGAAGAAAGACAAGTTCATCCAGTGCCAGAAAAGGAGTAAGTTAATGTCGTTTTCTTTCTTTCCTTCCTTCCTTCCTTCCTTCCTTCCTTCCTTCCTTCCTTCCTTCCTTCCTTCCTTCCTTCCTTCCTTCCTTCCTTTCTTAACTTTTGAGAGCTCGGGAAAGCACGAGCAGGAGAGGGCTAGAAAGAGGGAGACAGAGGATCTGAGGCAGGCTCCACGCTGTCAGCACAGAGCCCGACGCAGGCTCAAACTCACGAACCACGAGATCATGACCTAAGCCAAAATCAAGAGTCGCCGCTTCACCAACTGAGCCCCCAGGGGCCCTGATGTAGTCTTTCTGCGCTGCAATTTAACACCACGTGTATCCCCTTCGAGCCGGCAATTCTATTTCTGGAAAGTCACCCTAAGGAAACAGGAGCTGTGAGCAAAGCTGTATGGGTGGAGAGTTTTGTTTCCGCTTTATCTATAATATCAAACGGGGAGGGGTCTACAACCGTAACCAAACAGCTGCGAAAGGCAGAGCGAGTCTCCGGCCCCTGCCCGCTTGGTGATGTGGTCTGTTCAGACGCCTGCAGCCGAGGCACGAATGTGGATCTGATCTAACAGCGGGCGGCCGGGTGTCCCTGCGTCCACGCCGTGCGGACGCAGCCCCTGTGGCCGTCCTCGGTCGTGGATGGGGCGGGCCAGGCTCCGTCTTCGGCTCACTCCTTGGCACGCGTGCGTCCTGGCTGTAAAGATGCTTCACGTGGTCTCTCGGACATCACACGGTGACAGCCCGACATTTGGTTACATAAAGTGCAAGTGAATCATGAACACGTGGATTATATTTCCGGTCAAGTGCACAGGGATTTCAGTTTATGGGAAACGGACTGTGGGTTGGGCGAGTTGGCGCTAGGTTTCGGGAACTCGCTCGAATGGCTGACCGGATCTTCAGTTCATGGGTGACCATCTGCCGTCCCCCCGGGTCGCCTCCTTAGCACCCCAGAAATGACAGCTGCTCAATTCCAGGGGCCTCTGGGAGAGACGGGCGGCCAAGTGAGCTTGCCAAAGGTTCCGGGGTTTATTTGCTCTGTCCCGAAGCCAGCGACGGCTAAGAGGCAAAACGGACCCTCCCTTCCCCTTGGCTTCTGTGCTGGAACTTCTAAAATTTTTATATCTCTTTCTTCAGCGTCTTCCTGCTGTGGTGTTACGCATCCCGTCTGTTCCACACCTTGCCTCTTATGCGGTTGAATTTCTCCATCCTTTCCCGTTTTTCTTACTGCACTTTCTAGGGTTATTTTCAACCTGAGCCCTTGGCATTGACTGCGGTCTATACGGCAGGACAGTCAGATGGCTGTCCCCAGCTCCCGTGTCTGTCCTGACCTCCAGTCCCTGCGTCCCTGTGCCTGCCAGACACCTGTCCCCTCGGCTCCCGTCCCCGGATGCTCTGCACTGACTCACGCCAGCCACGCTCATGCGGTCGCTCTCCTGCATTCGCTGTTTTAGACTGGAGATACCAACCATTCAGTTACCAGCACCATTACTTAATCAGCTGAGGAAAGCCTGAGTCCTCGCTGTGCCAGCCTGAGTCAGACACGGGGACAGAGAGGGAGAAGACCTCGTTCTTGCCCTCAACACACCGACCGCCCGGAGGCGGCCGTGCAAACTCCTGGAGGCGAGAAGCAGTATGGTTGGGGGAAGGGGCCTGGGCAGGGGTGCCTAGCGGGGCTGCAGGGGCCACAGGGGCCCGAGGGTAGAGGTCTCACGTCCCCCGTTCACAGGCTTGGGTTTTATCAGAGAGCTGTGTGGACTCTCAGAGGAGGGCTACGTACAAGGTATTAAGGCTGGATTTCTATGTCCGTGGGGGAGGGTGCACCGGGGGCAGAAGGGGGGAGGCTGGAGGCCCTGGGGGTGCCCTGGGCACCTTTCCAAGGCACCGGAACTTGCAGCCACTGGGTAGGCATTTCGGGCCGGTCTGTGTCCTCTCTCGTCCCCTGTGCACCCGCCCGGCGTCCTGCTGTCAAGCAAGAAGGGTCAGATTGGGGCCTGCTTGTCAGGCCCCATCACATGACCCTCGAGCCCAAACCCCCCACGAGGGACAAGAAGACAGGCTCACAGGCTCTGCCCGGATCTGCGCGTTTTCGGGATAAACGTCGCGCTGTGACTCCGCCAGGTTCGCTGCTTGTCCTCAGAGGCAAGCTTTCGGCCTTGAGGAAACAAACAAAAGCAAGACCAACTCAAACGTACGGTTTCCCATCGATGCTGTAAGGAATCACCACTGAGGTAGTGGTTTAAAACAATCCAGAAGCATGAACTTGCCCTTCCTGGGGTCAGGAGAGCAGGAGGGTCGCACAAGGCCGAGGTCGAGTGGGGGCAGGGCTGCGTTTCCTGTGGAGGCAGGGGGGGTGGAGTGGGGGAAGACTCCAGTGCCTTCTCCTCCAGCGTCCAGGGGCCACCTGCGTCCGTGGCTCGCGTGGCCCCTAGCTCTGGCGACCAAGCCGGGGGTGCAGCTTCTTGGGGCCCACCTGGGTGGTCCGGGACAGCGCCTCTATCTCGATGTCAGCTGAGGAGCAAGGTCCGTTCTACCCGCAGCCTTAACTCGCCCCTCACGTCCTGATACAACGTGTCTACCTCGATTCCTAGCGCGGCACGGGGACCTTTCCTTTCAGGCTGACGTCCTGCCTATGGCACCGCGTGAAAATTCCCTCGTCAGAGGCTGAGCTCCTACGATCAAAAGCCTTGACTCTCAGAATTATAGTCCTTGCTGTCGACCTAACAAAATCCAACGAGGAATTCTAAAGCTAGTGACTTAACTTTAAAAAAATTCCTTTTAACTGGTATTTTTTTCTATGATCCTCTCGATGGTATGAATGGAAAGCTATTGCCACAGCATAGATTGTGGGGCTATCACAGCGGACATTGGGGGGGTTCACAGAGGAAATCAGCTCAGTTCCGCTCCCCGAATTTAACCTTCTCTCAAGCGTATATATCACACCGCTCACTCTGCAATTTGTGAGCTAATTTGTTCCCTCGGCCACGTGGTGCAGGCATCTTTCTATGACAATAAATCATACTCATTGCATCATTTTAACTTCTGCAAAGCGTTTATGTGGCCCGTCTCTCATTGTCGCCACGGCGGGTCCCACCAGGAGGCAAGGCCGGGTCCCGGACCCCGTGCTGCTGGCGGCCGAGCTGAGGGTCCCGCAGTTTCGGGGTCCGGGCGGTCACTTGGTTCTTTGGAGCGAGATGGGGCCAGAGGCAGCCCAGTGGCCGATTTGGATCCCAGCCCCCGGCTGGGATGCGGACACTCCCAGGGAGCTGTTCCCACCCCAGGTGCTGATAGCGAGGTTTTCTGGCAACCTGCAGCGTGGGCCTGGGAGCCGGTGACTTGCGGTGTCCGTGGGTGCCCGTGCCTGCCGAGGGACCCAGTGACCCCGAGGCGGTTCCAGCAGAGCGATGCTAATTCCGCAGCCTTGTTCTCAAGGTCCCGGTGGCGGTGGCACGGACACTGGTCAGGTGGGCGCTCCTGGTAGGGGACGGGTCACCCCTGGACGGGACCCGGGTCTGCGTCACGCGCCTCCTGGTCAGGTTTTCTCTCTGTCAGCCGGAACAGGCTTTCCTTTCTGTCCTGCCATCCGTGGCTGCGTCCCCCAAACGGTCACATTCTTCCCCACTTTCCAACTCTGAGTCTTTGCCCACTTACTGTCTATCCCTTTGGCCTTTTCAGTGGGGGAATCCAAGGATTTATATAACCCAGCAATCAAGTTGGTCACTTAAAATAATAGTACATCTTGTCCAAGTCTAAAAATAAAATCTCCTGGTAGGAGGAGGCACGCGGGAGGAATTGGGGTAGAGTCGGGGAGCCGGGGCTCGCGCCCACTTCCCTTTTATCCCTGCTGGTCCCGGCATGGGCGGGAGTCAGAGTGCCCTCTGTCTGTCCTGATGAAAGTCAGCCTCCACCTTCCCCGGAGCCCGACGGCCCTTCTGGGGACACAGGCTGCATTCACCAGCCGCTGCTCTGCCAAGCCCTTTGCAGATTTTATGAAAGGCGTTTTCACTTGGATTAAACAGGCGCTGTGCTTGTGTGTGGTGTGCGAAGGAGAAAATGAATCACTTCAACTTCGGGCAGAGATTTTAGGTGTTGTGTTTGTCCCTTGCAATTACAGACACACACCAGCGCTCATTGGAACAGAGTCGGGGGAGGGGGCGGCGGGGAGCCGGGTCTGCTCTCGGGATGATCTAAACAGTTTAGCACATTTTCCATACATTCGGCCTCAGAGACGGTCGTGCTCAGTCCTCTCCCAACAGAGTCTGAGTCCAAAGGAAAGTTTGAGGTTTTACATTTCTGTTTGCGGTACAGGAAAAGGCTTATGATCTGAGGGCTTGATTCAGTGAAATAACATCGCCTTCATGCACAGTTGCTCCGCGAGGAGGGCAGGGGTGGGAAGGAGCCGGTCTGAGATTTGCTGGCAGCCGGGACGGGCTTCTCTCCCTCCCTCCCCTCGGAGGAGAAACCAGCTCCAGCGAAGACTTACTTTGTACTTTTAACTCCTGTTCCCACACTCCCCTCCCAGAAGCTGCCTGTGACCCCGCGGCTTCTGGAGCCAGCGGCTGGGGCTCCGGCTCCCTGGGACTTTTCTCGCTCAGCCTCCTCCTCGGAGCCCCCGCGGCATGAGTTTGCAGAAGAGAATCTTCCCTCGGAGGGAGAACGGTAAGTGCCGCTTCTCAGGGGTCACGGGGAGCTGGGGATGGAGGCTTCGGCTCTTCCAGGGAGGGGCTGAGGCGCGATTTTGGTGATGCCGTAGTGCGTGTGTGAGTGGGTGCAGACGTGTGCCTGCGCGTGTGTGGTGCGGCAGGGCACAACCCCGGCTGTCTGCATTGTCTGCAGAGCCGGCTGTGCTCGCGAGTCTGCCGGGCAGAGGTGAGGGCTGAGGGTATGCAGCCCCCTCCCCCACCACCGGAGTGAGCTCTGGCCGTGCTCAGGGGGCGGGGGCATCCGAATCCGAATGTGTGGCTGTCAGGGTCCCCACCCACTGGGCTGTGGCCCCCCGGTGGGACACAGAACAGAAGAGGGAGCTGCTCTGTGTCTCTGGCCGGAGGCGGGAGAAGGGGGCCCCCCGCTGAGCCTTGCAGAGCTGGGCACCGGCAGGGGGGAGGTGAGGCTGGGAGGGGCGAACTCGCCGCCTTGCTGCAGGTATGGATCCCATAGATGCTTTCTTTGACAGCCTCCCTTTGCTCTGGAAACGTAAATAAACAGGCACCAGGGAAGAGGATTTGAACCCCTCTGCCCAACTTTTAAAGTCAACACTGGCAGAACGTCAGTTCTGTTGTAACTTTGGCATCAGAGAGTAAACACATGGTTTTCTTTAAAACGGGGAATGAGGCAAGTCGAAGGCACAGTCTGACTGTTCGAGCTCCAGGCAGATATGGAAGATACGGCTGGAGCCCCGGGCTCACTCGGTGAGGTTCCACCACGGCGTCTCTCAGGGCTGGGGCGAGGCAGGGGACAGGGGAACCACGCTCCGGGCTGCCGGGTCTGGCCGCCGCCTGGGCTGCCGTCTGGGTGCTGACATGAGCAGGCTCGTGGGTCTGGGGCGACATGTGTGACCCCCCGTGGGCTTGGCTTCCTCTGTGGAAGGAGGACCGTGAGCTCCCGCCTCCAGGACCACAGAAGCAGTGAGGACATAATGGCCAGAGAGTCGTGCTCATGGTGCCCAGGATGGCGAGGCATCTGGAAGCAGGCTCCTCCCCTGTTGTGACACGGGAGCCCTCACGGGGCAGCGGACAGAGGGAGCCCTGGGGGGCAGGTGGGCCAAGCCCTCACCGCGTCTCCCTGTGGGGGACCCTCTGGGGGACCCTGTGGACAATATGGATGCACTTACCGGGGAGTCCTCAAGGGCTGGGCTTGGCCTGGTATTCAGTAGGTGCTCAGTATTTGGTGAAACCATTTTATTTCTGGGGAGGTCTGGTCGCTTCCTGTCCCCGGCTGCTTTGCCATGATGGGTTGGGATTCCTGGGAAGACACTGAGACAGAGATTTGTGCAGGAAGGTCACAGGGGTGTGTGCGGGGACAGCACCCGTGAGGGGTGAGGGAGGCAGAACTGGCCAGAAGGAAAGCGGGGGACCCCACGTGCCCTGTCCTCCCTCGATGACCCGTCGCTGCCTGCGGGCTGCTCTAGGGCAGGGGCCCAACCTTGGGCGAGGCAGCGCTCTCTGGCAGAGGGTGGTTCTTGGAGAGGGACTCCGCTATGACCGCGACAGGCTGGCCCTTCTTCATCTGCGGGAAGGGGTGCCTCCGTCCTGGGTCTGGGGGCCCATCCAGGGCACAGCCTCCAACATCACCTAGCAGTGATGATTAGGGGCGCCTGGGGGGCTCAGCCGGTTAAGCGTCCGACTTCAGCTCAGGTTATAAATTCAAGGTTGGTGGGATCGAGCCCCGCATCAGGCTCCGTGCTGACAGCTCAAAGCCTGGAGCTGCTTCGGATCCTGTGTCTCCCTCTCTCTCTGACCCTCCCCTGCTCACACTCTGTCTGTCTCTCTCTCAGAAATAAACATTAAAAGAAAATAGTGATAATTAAATCCCCTTTTCTTTTGAGGTCAACTATAGGGTAGTTGGGGATTAAATGCATGAGCCCATGTCCAGTTACGCTGCAGGGGGCCTGGGGAGAGCCCCTTCCCCCGGGGACTCTCCTGTCCCCGTCCGGGAGGCAGAGGCACGGCTGACGGAACAGCGTCAGCCTCTACAAACACACGTGCGCAGGCTGAGCACGTAACCCCGTGGCGGCGTGGATCCCCGTGGGGTCACGTGATGGCCTCAGAGCCTGGGCCCCTCCTGCCGGAAATGGAGCCACAGTCGCCACAGGAAACAGCGGGACCACAGGAGGCGCAGCGCACCTGTCTGGCGGTCAGGGCTGCGCGGGGCTGCCCAGGACGCCGCGGACGCACTGGGTCTATTTTCTTGTTCTCCCAGCTCCACCGCCCATTCTCTATCTATTTTTCAATCACAAAGAGTGAAGTCACTTTCTCAAACACTTGGAACTTCTTTTCAACCATTTATTCCGAGCGTTCTGTGCTCCAGGCACCAGGCTGGGCTCCGGGGACGGAGCGGAACGCTGGAGTTAATGACACATGTGGGTGAGTCTCCTGACAAGGCGTGTGGGGGCTCCGGTGGCGGCCTGACCTGGTGGGTGGGGCGGGGCCCCTGAGGGGATGCCGCTGAGCTGCTCTCCGAAGGGTGGGGGCAGGGAGAGGCAGCTCTAGGGAAAGGGACCAGAAACTCGGAAAACAGAGATGGGAAAGGAGAACGCTCTCAGATCTCACCAGCTAACGAGCCACTGTGAGCACTTAAACCTTTTTTTTAACTTTAGAGAGAGGGAGAGAGAGCGTGCGTGAGTCCGGGAGGGGCAGGAGGAGAGAGGATGAGAATCTCTAGCAGACTCCACGCTCAGTGCAGGGGCCGGGGGCCGACATGGGGCTCGATCCCTCCATCCTGGGATCATGACCTGAGCTGAAACCAAGAGTCAGGCGCTCAACCGCTGAGCCATCAGGCGCCCTGTGAGTGATTTCAGTTACCTCTGCCCGTCTGTTTTCTTCGCAGGGTTAGAAAAACTAATCAAGGGGACTCGTTAGCTCAGGAAATACAGGCTTTAGCTGAGGGCCAGGCCTGAGACCCTCCTCTGTGAGCATCAGCCCGTCACTCGGGTCCCGACACCTGGTGGCCGCCCCCAAGTGCGCGTCCGGGAGTGTCTCTGACACCAGCGTTTCTCGCTCCTGAGCACCCTTGGCACCTGGCACCTGCTCCCTTGACCTTCCACAACCCTGGAGGCAAACACCTCCAGAACAGAAATGCGGCCCTGGCGGGGGGGGGAGCTTCCCCCGCAGTGAGCGGCCACCCGGGGCTGAACTCGGGCAGGTCTGTTTCATCCAAGAGCCCGAGTTTTTCCCATGCTGCCCTGCGGCTGGGCGAGACCAGTGGTGACCCCCCCTGTGCACATCTGATTCCACTCGACCCTGGGGCTCGTCAGTTCTGCAGAGTGAGCGGGACCCCCACCGTGGGGCCAGGGAGACCCCCGTCCGATGCCTGTGCCGCGGCGGATCTCACCATCCCCCAAACTATTGGTCCTCAAGCTTGCGTTCATATTTCTTCCAAAATAGACAGTACAACGAGAAACGTTCAAACGTACAGAAAAGTGGAAAGGATTGTCACCAGTGAGCGTACCCCGCTTTTAAATTCTACAAGGAACATTCTACTCTACTTGCCTTGGCTCATGTCCGTCCATCCCTCCACCCGTCCATCCTTCCATCCATCTATCCATCCATGCATCCTTCTTACTTTTTGAATGCATTTCCAAATAAGTTTTTAAAAAATGCTTGTTTATTTGAGAGAGAGTGAGAGAGAGAGAGAGAGAGAGAGGGAGGGAGAGAGAGAGCAAGAGTGAGAGCAGGAAAGGGGCAGAGAGAGAGGGAGACCCAGAATCCGAAGCAGGTTCCAGGCTCTGAGCTGTCAGCACAGAGCCCGACGCGGGGCTCGAACCCACGAACTAGGAGATCATGAAGTCAGATGCTGAACCGGCTGGGCCGCCCTGGCGTCCTGCATTTCCAGAGAAGTTTTAGGCATCACTCCCCTTCACTTGTAAACACTTCGGCGTGTATGTAATCAATCTGAGTTCAGTATTTGTTTATTCTCCTCTTACGTAAAACATGCGTGCGCTGAAGTGTGCGTCTATGAAGTAAGTGTACCATTCAATTAATTTTGAAAAATGGATGCACCTGTGTGAGACCAGCTCTTGGCACGATGAGGCCCGTCACCCCCGGGAGGGCCCTTCTCGGCTGTGTTCGGCTTTTACTAATAATATATGGGGTGTTACTAAATTTAAACATGTAGTTTAATAAAACGCAGGGCCTGCTGTGTCCTGCCTCGTCCGGAGGGGAGAATGCTAGGCTCTGCCGGCCAGGCCTCTCTAGGAGTTCAAGTGCAGCCTTCGGCCGGGGGCCTACAAGAAGGGAGCCCTCCCGGCAGCAGTAGGCCGCTCTGGGCAGAGGGAAGAAGATGCTGGCGGTGTGCAGGGTGTCTGCGGGGCAGGGCAGGGCTGGGGCTCTGGGTCCTGACTCTGGGGTGGGTTGGTAAGAGGCCGGGACAGGAGAGAGGGAGCAGCCGGGCCCTTGGCTGGCGGGGAGAACTCCATCAAGGCCTGTGCACACAGGTGCGTCCTGGGGCCTCACGTGGTCCTGAGTGAGGGCGACGGGGGCCCGCTGGCCCCCCAGGGCTGCCGGACTGCGCAGACAGGTCCGCGGTTGGAGACGCGAGTGCGCCCGTCACTGGGAGCAGGGACACGGAAGCAGCGACGTGGGGGCGGCCCTGGTGGACGCGTGGATGCTCATCCGAGGGTCTGAGGCGGGGATGGGGAGGGCGCCGGGCCCGCGGGTGGGCTGGGGGTGGGGAGGGGAGGCAGCGCTGCTGTTTGCGGAGCCACACACACAGGTGCCCGGGCGGTGAGCACATTTCTCACTGACGTCCTTTTTCTTAACACTTACTGTCACGTTAGCTAACCACAGCGCAGACAGTGTGCTCTTGGCCGCGGGAGTGGAGTCCCCTGATTCGCCACTCACGAGCGACACCCCGCGCTCATCCCGACAGGTGCCTCCTCCTCAATGTCCGTCTCCCATTTTCCCCTCTCCCTCCCCCCACCAACCCTCTGTTTGTCCTCTGCATTCAAGCGTCTCTTGTACAGAGACCCCTATCTGAAAATATTTTTTCCCATCCCTCCCCCCATGGAATGGAAACTCTTATTTAAGTCTTAGGACAGCGCCTCTCACTAAGGAGAAGCCGGCCACTCAGAAGAGCGAGCGGCACGTCCCCCGGCCCCGCAGCCGGTGAGCAGCAGCCTGGGGGGAAGAGCCAGCCCCCGACTCCTGGGCCGGCGCTTTTCCTGCGCTTGCCGCCTCCGTGGCCTGGGCGCACACGCGCTTGCCGCCTCCGTGGCTGGGTACACACAGGCTCGCCGCCTCCGTGGCCGGGGTGCACCCGTGTGTGCCTGGGCGTGCCTCTTGTTTCTCTGTCTCCGTCCTGTTCTGAGTCAATGCGTCTGACCACGAAGGTCCCTCTCTCCCCCTCTCCTCCCTGCCCTGTTCTTCCTCCATCTTTCCCTCTCCTCTACTTCCTCTCCTAGCCGTTGGGCGTCCGCTTTGGCTGGGGGGCTGTGAGGGTCGGGGAGGCGTAGGACGCGGTGCCTCGCATGGAAGCTCACGCTTACGGACGGGACATGCAGGAGCGAGTGAGCGTGGAGCACTTTGGGAGAACGGGAACGAGCTGGGAGGGGTGTCCAGGAGGACTTCCCGGAGGAGGTGACTCTGAGGCAAACCTCCACAACCCTGCAAGAGCTGGCCGGCGGGTGGGGGTCACGGAGCTGGTGAGGGCAGCGGCGTGGGTGCAGAGAGGCGCGGAGGCGGGAGGCAGGCCGGCATCTGGAGGCACGTCAGGCCTGGGGGAGGCGAGCCGGTGACCTCGGGCAGGGAGCTGAGATTTTTGCGTGTTGAGTCAGTCCTTTCATGACAATAACAAATTAAGAAAAGAAAGTGGGGATTTCTTCATCTTTACAAATGTTGCTTTCGGGTGCCTGGCAGGACGCGGCGCTCCGCGGATAACTGCGTGGGCAGAGGACGGAAGTGGGGACCAGACGCCTCGCTGCCCTGGGTGGGGGACAGGCACCTGGCGGGGGACCTCTGGCATCTTGTCAGAGATGGACAGGACGGGGACTCAGCCACCCCCACAGGGAACACAGGACAAGCCCGCTGAGCAGATGCAGCAGCCCCCGGGCCCCGGGTGCCCCTCGTTAGTACCTGGCCTTCCTGTGTGGCCTGAGGCCTGGCCGAGAGCTGGGCCAGCCCCCGTGACTCCCTCCCGCTGTGGCGTTAACCCTCTCTGAGCCGGGCCGGGCTGGGATTTCCAGATGGCTCAGCTCCGTGAATTTAGTCAGTGTGTGTCCTTGGATTTTGTTGTCGGATAACCTTGGGTTCAAATCCTGGCTCTGAGCCTCGGGAAGTGGTTTTACCGCCGCGTTTCCTTGCTGTCCCTGCCCTGGGCAGGAAAACAGGGGTAACTGGCGGCCCCTGCCCTCCAGGTGGCCCGTGGACTGACGGCGAGGGTACGCGTGAAGGGCTTCCCGGTGCCGGGGCTCGTGGGTCAAGGCCGCATCTCTGCACTCTCCTCTCTCCCGTGTGGCCGTGGATCACCGGCTCCGTGTCCAGCCCGCAGGGCCCCTGGAGCCCCTAGAAATGTACTCTCTTCTCCTGGAGCCACAGCCCCCACTGTCCCTTCAAGGAGCCGGGACAGAGCGTGACTGCGTTTCTGAAGTTCCCTTTCAATCTGCACCTAATCAGACTCATCCGATGAAGAAGACGTCCGTGCGAGCCCTGCGTGGGCTCTGAAATGCAAACAAACGCGGAGCTCATCCGAGGCGTTAGTCACTTATTTATCCCATCGGTCGTGGGTTGGGTCATTCGGTAAATGTTTACTGAGCCCTTATGGGCCGGGCATGTCCTGGAGCCGGGGACCCTGCTGTGAACAAGACTGACCATTTCTGTCCGGGACGCTTATGCCCTGGAGGGGACGGACGGTGACACAAAGGCACTCAGACAGGTGATACACAGGTGCCCGGGCTAACGAGACAGCTTCAGATGGAGGCGGTGTCTACGGAGAGGGAATCAGGGAGGTGTAACGGGGGCCCCCGGGGGCTCGACTAGACGGGGCGCGCAGAAAAGCCCCGTCTGGGACACCGGCAGGAAGGAGCTGGGAGAGAGCTCCTCGGACAAGTGGACAAATGCATCAGGGTGACACGGGCCGGCTTGTCGAGGAAGGGAAGGCGGGCAGGAGGAAGCCACGTAAGTCCCTGGGGACGTGATGAGGACCTGGGATTTGGTTCGGAAAAAGCCCGGTGAAGTCTTGGGGGGACACGTGGGGCGCAGGGCGAGCCTCCCCGCACGGTGCTGTGGGGGTGACACGCGACCCCACACGGGGACCAGGTCCCAGCGAGCCGGGCGGCGCAGAGCGCACCCCAGGGGCACCGCGGATGCTGAGCGCGCCGGCGGTTTGGCACGAGGACACACAGCGCCAATGCACCGTCAGCCGTGGGGAAAGCTGGGGCGGGGGCTCTCCGCACGTTCTGCGCAGTTTTTGTTTACTAAAAACTGCTTTCGGGGCGCCTGGGGGGCTCAGTGGGTAAAGCGTCCGACTTCGGCTCAGGTCATGATCTCATGTTGGTGGGTTTGAGCCCCGTGTCGGGCTCTGTGCTGACAGCTCGGAGCCTAGAGCTGCTTCCGATTCCGTGTCTCCCCCTCTCTCTCTGCTCCTCCCCTGCTCACGCTCTATTTGTGTCTCAAAAAAAAAAAAATTAAAAAAATTAAAAGGAACCGCTTTAAAGAATAAAGCTTAAATTTTTGTTTAATTTGCAAAGCAATGCGAAGTCCTTAGAGGGTTTCATGTAGGTGAAGGTCACCTGAAGGTCATGTTTCAGACACCGTGACTGGTCATCGTGTGGCCCCCGTGGGAGGTGCTCCTGGCGATGTGGGGGCGGCCGCTGTGCAGGGGGGAGCAGGGCTGGACTGGGGCCGTCTCCCGCTGGGAGCGCCAACAGGGATGGCCGATAAGTCCACAGCCTGTGGAGGGTCCGCGGGGGACGGGATGGGACTGGACGGGGTGCGGGGGAGCCCCGGCTCCCAGAGGGAGCGCAGTCGGAGGGGTCCGAGGGCCACAGCCATCCTGCAGACTGTGCCAGGGGCCAGGGGCAGGGATTCCGCTGCCGGGCCCATGTTCTCCGATCCTGGACCCTGGGGTTGATTTTCGACTTTTGCAAAGAAGTGCCCAAATGTGGAGGCTGGGCGGGAGAGGTCCGAGCCGGGGAAGTCCAGAGTCCTGCTCGTGGTACGGACTGGGGATCCCGGTCGGCCCCCAGGTGGAGGTGCTAAGCAGGCAGCAGGAACAAAGGGTTCCCGGCTGAGAAGCTCCGAGGCGGGAGGCGTGGGTCTGGGGTCTGTGACGTGTGGGGGCCTGCACGCCGGCGGGACTGATTCTAACCCCGCGGCACTTCCCGGGGGACGAGAGGGTCGCGTGAGGCAGAGTGCTGCTCAGCATCTAGCACCCCGAGAGCCGTGTGCAGGTGCCGGCCAGCCGTCACGTAAGCGGCGATGGGGACGGTGCGTGTGCGCCCTGGACGCGCATGCGTGTGTAAGCATGCGCGTACGCAGGCGCACGGCGGCGATGGGAGGTGACCTCGGGTTCTCGTGCTCAGGGAAGACGGACATGCATGTGTGCGATGGACGGCGCACGTGTGGGTGTCTGGGGGGGGCTCCCTCTTCCACTGCGCCCCCCCCCCCTCGGGAACTCTGCTGTGAGCCCGCAGCGCCCCGGGCAGCTGAGGGAACTAACGCTGAGCGGTGACCAGGACCCCGTAGTGAGACCTCGCAGCCCACACGCTCCGACCTCCCTTTCTGCAGGCACGCGGTGAGCTGGCCCGGGTGTCAGGCAGCGGCCGGAAGTCTGTCCTTTTTCTGGAGGGGGTCCTGGAGGGCGCAGGTGCAATGCCATTTCCCCCTTGAGGTGCAAAGGATGCTGGGTCGTAAGGGTCTGGGAAGGATCTCACCCACACCTGGAATGAATCTGCTTTCTAAGAGTTAAGCAAGGCAGGCCGTCTGATAGGAGGGGGAGGCGGGAACTGGCTTCGGGCACAGGTGACAGGCGAGGAGGGACCCAGACCTGGTGCAGGGAGGAAGCCGTGGGGTCTGTGAAGGGTGAAGCTGCCTTCAGAGGCCCGGGGTAGTGCATGGGTCCCAGCCTTTCTGCCAGACTGGAAGAGGCCTAAAAGCGCCGGTGCCACCCAAGCCCCAGCTGCACTGTCCCCCCTCCTGGCCCGGGAAAGGAGACAGTCTGTGCCTGTGAACGGAGACGACGGCCCGGACCACGGCCTACGTTTCTCGCTCTGGAGAATTTTCTCCGCTGCCCTCCAGACTCGGCCCTGGGACGTGGGACTGTCCCCCACAGCCAGTGACAAAGCCAGCTTTGTCTCCACGGCGTCTCCCTGGGACCGTGGGCCTGGTGGCCGGGCAGCGGCTGGACGTGTGCAGCCCCACACGGAATTCCAGGGGCTTCGGACGGGCACCCACGTCCTCATTAAAGCCCCCAGAAAGCCCCGGAGCATTTGCTGGGGAGCGCTGGGGCACATTCCATTCCTCGGGAGACAGGGCCGCACAGAGGTCCTGGCCGGGCACACACCGGCCGCTCTGGGGACGCGGGTGGGCCGCTCCTCACGGGGCAGAGGGCCGAATGCCGCCCTCAGATTGAGCTCTCCAAGGGGCCATGCGGGGGAAGAGCACCCTGGTCACGAGGCAATCATCGCGAGAGGAGAAACAGAGGTGCCTTGTCCCTGTCTGCTGGGGCTCCTGACACCCCCCTGCGAGGGACCCCCTGAAGGGCTTGTTGCAACCAAGCGCTGGGCCCGCCTGCACAGGCTGAGTCAGGGGGCGAGGGCAGAGCCTCAGACACTGCGTTTCTAGGGGCCCCTGAGGGGCTCAGTCAGTTAAGCCTCTGATTTCGGCTCAGGTCATTATCTTTCGGTTCCTGAGTTCCAGCCCCGAGTCCGTTTCTGTGCTGACCGCTCGGAGCCTGGAGGGTGCTTCGGATTCTGTGTCTCCCTCTCTCTCTGCCCCTCCTCTGCTCACATTCTCTGTCTTTCAAAAATAAATAAACAGTTAAGGAAAAAAACTGCATTTCTAGCCGATGGTGCTAATATCGCTGGCTTGGGGGCCAGCCTCTGAGCGTCCTGGGGTTACCTCGGCTCCCAAGAGCCAGCATCTGTTTTAGGGACAGAGAGGCAGTGTGGTGGCGTGGAAGGAGTGTGGGCTTTGGCGTTGGGCAGGTTTGGATTAGACTCCAGGCTGGGCGGCCTCATGGAGGCTGCTGGACCCGCTGAGCCCGTGATGGGCTGAGCCGTGGCTACCAGGTCTGTGCATAGCAGGTGCTCGATGAATTTTAGCGCAGTGATTTCTCCACCTGTGAGATGGGTACAGTAACACTTGTCAGACCGGTGGCGGGGTGTTCGAGCTGACGTTTACATGAAGCTAGCCTCATGTCAGGCACAGTAATGTTTGATGCCTTCCCACTGTCGCCAATGCCAGGCTGTCCCAGGAAGCCAGGGCCAGGCCGAGGAGGCTTGCGGGGGGTCTGGGGTTCGGGCCGCCCCCCAGGACTCTCTGCAGCCCAGCAGATGGTGGACTTTGTTTCCAGGCTGAGTTTCCCAGCGCTGGCAGCCTCCCTTTCGGACCAAGGCTTTTCACGCAGAGAGATCAGATGGCTCAGGTCAGGAGTCTAAGCAGACCCGTGCCAGGCTGGACATGTTGATCCCGTCACCTGTCTAGAGCAGGTGGTGAGGACAGCGTCTGGCTCAGACCATCCCAGCCAGCAGAGCCTGGGATCGGACCCGGAGACTGGCCGGCCTCCGTAGGAGAAAGGAGGTCCATTTCTCCATCCTCTGCCGCCTCTGACCCAGGTGGGGACCCCCAGGCTGTCTTGGGTACATGGTGTCTCCGTCTCTGCTGGAGAGAACACAGGGAGGTGGCTGCCTGGGGACCGTGGGCAGGGAGGTAGGTGGGCCCAGGGGAGTGGATGTCCCTCCGTCGGCCCCTCTGACGGGCGTGGGGAGGGTCTTGTTGCTGGAACTTGATGTCACCTTCGGAAGTCACGCTGGGGTGGAGGCAGGAGCAGAAGCCAGAAGCCTTGGGTGGGAGTCGTGAGCCACCGTGGTCACAGGGTGGTGAGGAGGGAGGAGGAAACAGCTTCGGGGTTTGTGGGGGGATGAACAGGTGACCTCCTGTGTCTGCTGTGTTTGCTCCGCGTCCCGGGAGCTTCTGGTTCTGGGACATCCGGCCATCGGCTGAGACCTCACCCTCGGTGCGGGGACAGGGACGCCAGAGGAGCCCTGCCCGCTTCTGCCAGCATCCTCGTCCGCAGGTGCATGTGCAGCACGGGGCGTCCCTGACCTTGACCCGGGGAGGGCAGTGTCTCTGCCTGCAGGCACTCCAGCGCTGTAGGCCGGCCGCGCCACTAACCCCGCTCCGGCTGGGTCCCAGGGCGGGTGATGCTTTGGCTGAGGAACATGCTCGTGTCTTTGCCGGAGAACGCAGTACCCAGCAGCCCCCTCGCCCTCTGTGGACCCAGGGGAGCATCCCTCCTCCTTCCAGGCAGAGGCCCCTGAAGGTGGCACCTGTGTCCTAGGAACCCAGCTCCTCGCCAGCCCGGGGACCCTTCCTTTAGGCCCCCGGGAGGGACAGGAGAGGTCCACTCTTTTCTTCTCCTCTGTTCTCCCCTGCCCTGCCCCTCAGCGGCGATCAGCATTTACAGCCTCCGTGGAGGGCCCTCCTGTCCCCCCACCTGATGGGGACAGCGGCTGTTGGGGGCGGGCGGGGGGGGGGGGGCAAGCGCCTCCTGGGGGCCATGCTGTTTATCGGTTTATTCAGCCCCAGTGATGCTCTTCAGTGGTACTCAGTCCCCCGGCACTTCCTGCTCGGGCACTTCCTGCGTGGGCACTTCCTGCCCCCGAGCACTTCCTGCGTGGGCACTTCCTGCGCCCAGCACTTCCTGCCTCCGGCACTTCCTGCCTCCGGCACTTCCTGCCCCCGAGCACTTCCTGCGCGGGCACTTCCTGCCCCTGGCACTTCCTGCGCCCCGCACTTCCTGCCTCCGGCACTTCCTGCACGGACGGGGCGCTAAAGCCTCGCACGTGGCATCTTGTCCGAGCCTCTCGGCACCCGCGGCCTCTGTGTGTCCCCAGCACAGAGGTGAGGTGACTGTCCCAGGATCACTCTTCTGGAAAGGGGCGCGTGGGGTCCTCGGCCCAGCCTGACGCCCGCGTCTACACCCTTCACTGCTGCGCGGCTCGGCACGTGTCTGCGTTTCCTAATCACGCGGCAGACTCATCTCTCCGGGGTTAAAGGTTGGGTTACAGTTACCTAGAGCGGGTGTTTTCGAGATCTTTCCGTCCAGGGGAGCCTTTTCAGAACTGAAGTCTTTCGTGAAGACTCCTGATAGCCAGTCGGGGGCGGAGGCGCCCAGGCAGAGCGGCCAGGAGCGGGGCCTCCCCCCATCCCTTTCGGCAGCGCCCGGGGCTCGAGGGGGCGGCGGGGAGCGGCGCTTCGGGACGGGGCCCTCGTTTTCCAGCCGGTTCTTAGTCCTGTCGCCCGGATCGGCAGTTCGGTCCCCTCGCTTCCTGCTCGCAGCCCCAGGCCCCCGGGTCCCCGAGAGCTGCCCGGACGCGGGGACAGCGGGGTCTCCGGAGGCGCTCTGCCTCTGCGCATGCCGTTCTCTGGACGCGTCGTGCTTTCTCTGGAACCTTCCGCCTCCCTTTCTCCAGAGGGAAAACCCTGCGGCGCTCTCCAGCCTCGGCTCGTGGGCTAGTTCCTCGGTGAGGCCGTCCACCAACTCACTTCGGACTGCGGCGCTGGATTCACACCTGCATGCTCCCCCCGCCCCCGCCCCGGCCCCGGCCCCGGGAGTAGTCCCCCCACGTCTGGCCCCCCGGCGGGCTGTGGGCGTGTCTTCCCGCGGGCCCCAGGGAACCGCGTGGCCTGAGCGGGGAGCAGGAGTGGCCGGTGTGTGCGCTGTCCACGAGGGCTGGCGGCAGGTCGTCACAGAGAACGCGGGTTTGGATCCGAAGGCACAGATCCGTGCGGGCGCCGCGCTCGGCCACACGGGCGCACGACCGTCCGGGCCGGCTAGGTGACCACGGTTCTGAGCGCTGCGAGCGCGGTTAGGAAGGCGGCTTGAAACCCGGGTTCATTTCAGGCGTGTCCCTCGGATTCCAGGTGACACTGGGACAGACGGATGCTGGTGCTGTAGCTGGGCGAGGTGGCCGCGGGTGGCGGAAACGCCGAGGGTCCCCGCAGCGGGGGCTGGCTGCCGGGACGCGGGGCGCTGGCGGGGGACAGGGGCGCAGCTCGGGGTGACGGCGCCCCTGCGCGGCGGCGACACGGGAGCCAGGACCACCCCGCGCGGGTCCGTGCAGGCCCCGCTCCGCCGAGGTGTGCGCGCACAGCAGCCGGGACGCGCCTGTCAGCGAGGGGTGACCGCTGCAAACACGCCCTGTGCGAATCCGGAGCCGTCCTCACCGCGGGGACAGCCCGCGCACTGGCTTTAAAAGAAACAAATGGAGTGCAGTCAGACTGCGTCGGGTTCCAAGCAAAGGCGTCTTTTGTGTGGTCTCCGTCGTGTTTCTACTTTATTACACGCAGTCGGGGCGTCGTTCCGCGAAAGTCTGGTCTCAGTTGTGTATGTTCATGTACACTCGTGTACACGACATGTTTATGTTTATTTGTATACAGACCCATCTACGTGTGTTTACATGGTGTGTGTCCTGATGCGGATGTGAACTCTGACGGTAAGAGAAGGTTTTCAGAGTTTCAGGAAACGGTGGGTGGGACTTGGGATGGAGGGGTTCCGGGAGAGCGTTGTAAGCCCCAGATTTTCCCGATGTCGCCTTCCCACACGGTGGCCTGTCCCCTCATCCGAGGCGGGGGTCCCAGACTAAGCCGGCTCCGGGTTCTTCTCTCTCTGTTCTTGCCTTTTCTTACGTGGATCAGAAGATCTGGGGCAGCAGAAAGGATGGGGGGCCCGAGCCTCGTGCCTTCTCTCCCCTCCGCCCCCTCCTTGCTCTCTGTGCCTGTAGTGAGTTCCAGCCCCTGGAGCAGGAGACCCCGGCCCCCCACATGCGTCCTGGGCTGCGGGCTCCCCGCTCCCCCGGCAGAGAGGAAACGCAGATAGTACGGCCGGGTGTGCCTGCGTGTGCAGGTGCGTGTGCACGGCTGTGCGAGTGTGTGTGTGCGCGCGTGTGCACATGTGTGCCTGTATGTGCCTTCAGACGCCTGCACGTGTGTGCGGGTGTGTGCGCCTGCGTGCATGTGTTGAAAGACAGGTAAATAATCCTGACAGAGAGGATATATAATCTCTTACTGACACGCAAACCGAAATCAGTCATCTCACACACACGTGTGCGCGCGCGCGCACACACACACACACACACACTGGCAGCTGCAAGACCACAAAGTCTGAAAAGCTCTTGCCGGCAGAGGCTCTGTGACAACTCAGCTGCGGTTCTGCATTTCTGCGCAGCTCCAGCCTGGAGACGGCGCTGGAGTGAACGCCGCTGGTGGCTCACGGGCGCGGGCCCGGGCCGGGCTGCTGGTGGCTCAGGGTGCAGGTCTGAGCGTCTTTCTCCGTCCGGATCTTCTGGCCGGTGGGTCAGACTCTGGATTTGTTCCTCGTGTGTGTTTGTGTTGTCCTTTCTTTTATCCTCTTCCCTTCCTAGATCAAAATTAAGCAACGTGTGCCCATTTACCGCGATTTCTTATATTGCCGCTTTGTATTTTAATTTGTACAAAATTCTGCTTTTGATTCAAACGTTACGGTCACCCCCCAGCCTGCTCCTCAGAGGTCATCCCCGATGACAGTACGGTGAGGATTCGGAGTTTTTCTAGTTCTGAACACACACACGTGCCCGCGCGCACATAACCTGCTGTGCGGCGCGGGAGAATCCGCCTCCTCCCTCTGCACCCCTGCAGGTGCTCCAGGTCCCTCCACGCTCGCCCACAACAGAGCGCTCAGCAGACTGGTCCCAGGGCGGGGCTGCTAAGTGTTTCCCGTGCGAGACTGTCCAGGAGAAGATTCCGCGCAGTGTCTGTAAGGTGTGTGGATGGACTTTGTCATTCTGTCTGGCCGGGGAGTCGGCTTTACGTGTTAAAATGCAGGCATCCTCGGTCGGTCAGGAAATATTTATTGAGCAATTGAGAGTGGCCGCTGGCAGGGCCGGACCTGGTGGTTCAGCCCTGGGCACCGCGGGGAGAGCGGGGAGCTCAGACCGGCCCCGCCCCAGACAGCGCGGGCGCCGGGACGGGGCTGCGGGCTCATTCTGGACAGGGGTGTCTAAGGATGCGACCTGAAGGGCGGAGGGCCCTTAGCGTGACCCAGGGAGGCCGACGGCATGAGGTGGGGACAGTGGGCTGAGGGCTGGCGACGTGGGGACACTGGGGGCTCCAGGAAGTGGCAGCAGGAAGGGCCGGGGACGCTGGTGACGAATGTCATTGTTCTTAACAGGATTCTGAGGTGGCACGCGTGATAAAAATTATCTTGAAAGTGACAGAATATCACATTCCCAGAGAGTCACTCGCTCGGGACTGTGGAGACTGGGGGGCTGGGGGCCGGGAGGCGGGAGGGAGTGACTGAAGCCCCTCGGAGGTGGAGGCATCCTTGCTGTGGACGGAGAGAAAAAATAGAGGCTCCAACATCGCGCTCAGAGATTCTCGACGGAGTCAAGTAGTCAGTAACCAGGTAGCCAGTAATGTAAAAACAGCGTCTGAGCTCTCAGTCGGTAAGGAAGACGGGAAGGAGTGAGTACCGTCTGACCAAGAAGAGGAAGCCGTCAGGAGCCACCTAACGAGAGCAGAGCAAGCACCGAGGGAGGGAGGTGTTTTAATTCCGATACAAGACATAAGGTTATACGCTAAATGTGTGTGAGTGGGAGGGGTGATGTGGGCTACAAGGTCGTACAGCTGACCCTGAAAACACGCGTCGGAACTGCACGCACCCGCTTAGATGTGGATTTTTTTCAGCTAAGTCCAGTGCAGTCCTGCAAATGCATTTTCTCTTCCGTATGATTTTCTCATAACTTTCTTCTCTCCGGCCTCCTTTATCGTAAGAACACTATGCACGATCCGCCCACACACGGAAAACGTGCCGCCCTCCGTTATGTGGTCGTAAGCCTGCGGGTCAACATGAGACGGTTAGTAGTTAAGTTTGGGGGAGTCCGAGTTACAGCCCCATTTCAAGGGTTACTGTACATTTAAAAAGAGGAGGACGTGCGGAGCACCCGGGGGGCTCAGTCAGCTCAACGTCTGACTTCGGCTCAGGTCAGGACCTCATGATTTGTGGGTTCAAGCCCCGCATCGGGCTCTGTGCTGACAGCTCAGAGCCTGGAGCCTGCTTGGGATTCTGTGTCTCCCTCTCTCTCTGCCCCTCCCCTGCTTGTGCCCACTTGCTCTCCTCTTAAATATAAATAAACATTAATAATAATAATAATTAAAAAAGACTTTCATATCCAGCTTAAAAAGTTAAAAAGCCCTTAAAAAAACAATTCTCCTTCCCAACCCAGTTCTATCTCCCTTTCAAGAGACACATTTAAAATGAAATCACATGAAGTTAAAAGCACGGCGCTGGGCATACCCAGAGCAAATGCGGGTTAAGAAACGTGAATCGTCAGATGAAATAAAAATTGGGGTAGATCAAGAAGTACTTCTCACAAAATGAGAGAAAGAACACACAATGGAGACGTGAACACCGGAACACTTTTCTGTCATTGACATACAGGAAACAAGAAAATTGTTGGATTATATTGGAAATTATGGTGTCGGATTTGCATGCACACCCATCTGATCGTTTTCAGATTAGACAAAATAAAGAAGTTGAGGTGTCCCGTCACATGACTTACACGACTGGACACACACGTACATGGGCGTGTATATTTGTGTATGTGGTGTATTTGCACGAGCGCTTGGGTATATACATCCTTGAAGTTCCAAAGAGAGACTGGATTCTTTGGAAATGTGTGCGCCATGTTTAAAACACTTAGTCACATCACACACGGGCTCCCAAATAAACCTCAGTAAGTTCCAACAAATAAAAAAATGTCCAGGACACATCCTGTGGCCACCATGCAATTACACTGGAATTTTCTAATAAAAAACGATAGGGAAAACGAGGCTGAATCTTGGAAATTTGACCGTAAGAAGTGAACAGTGACAGCAGTGGCCTGAGGAGCGGAGTCTAGGCTGGAAATGAAAACTGCAGGTGCAGACCCTTCAGAAAATAACAACCAGGACTTTATATTTCAAAATCCACAGGGTGGTGGCCACAGAGGTATTCAGAGAAGAATTCCTAGCTTTAAATAACAATGACGATGATGAAAGTGGTGGTAATAATAAGCAGTCAATAAATTGTATGGAGGGACTTACATCCAGTATTTCAGTTCATTTTATTTTATTTTAAATGCTTTTCTTTATTTTTGAGAGCAAGACCGTGAGCGGAGGAGCAGCAGCAGAGCGGGGCAGAGGACCCAGAGTGGGCTTTGAGCTGTCAGCACAGAGCCCAAGGCAGGGCTCAAACTCGTGAACCTCGCGATCATGACCTGAGCCGAAGTTGGACGCTCAACTGACTGAGCCACGCAGGCGCCCCAGTAGTATGAATATTTTTAAATAAAGCAAAATTTTAACATTCAGTTGGAATTGGCTGGCCTTGAGAGAAACCGTTGAGTAGCTAGGCTGTGAGGAATATGAGATAAATATGCAAGATTCGTAACCTGTGTAGAAGCAGTAATGAACTAGAAAATATATTTTCCAAGTGGTTCCATTCAAAACAGAAACAAAAGCACTGGAGAACAGAGATAATTAGAGATACTTAGAGCCCATATAAAGAGGAATATAAAATTTGAAGGTTTGAAAAGAAAATCTAAATAAGTGTTAAAAAAAAACACAAGAAACATTCTTGGATGGCAAGATTTTCTCCCTAAGTTCGTCTGTAAACCCAATACAAATTTCAGCCAGGTTTTTTAGAACCTGAGGAAATCAGTGTAAGCTTACTCAGAACTGCTTGTTGACAAAAATCAGCCATAAATTTTCGATCTCAGTCCTCAAAATAGGAACCTCTATTTTTCTGGTGGTAAGCGTGATGCAGGATGGCTATAAAGAGAAGTCAGCCCTGGGAACGGATGCACAAAGGACAAGCTTTCTGTAAATACCGTGTCCCAGCACTTCACGCACCTTCCAGAACAAGAAAGTTACGAGCAGTCGTGAATCCGGGTCCATTTCCGTAAGCCTAGCCAGTCTCTAGAGCTATGTTGCAGCATTGCTTTACGTCAATATACGGCCGACGGCTTTCCGTGGCCGCGTACGGAGACGGATGTCCTGCTGGGAGTGACTGCACCAGAAAACATCTAACACCGTCTCGCACGCATGGACACGTAGGTGGTTCCCACTATGTTTCTTTTTTTTGAGTGATTTTTTTTGGTCCATCCTCTGAGTCAGGCATTGTGCCAGGTAGCATGTCTCGGAGGTATTTTCTCTGGTTTTCTGGGCGGTTAGCACTGCCGTATCTGCCCAGCGGGCCAGGGGCTAAGCCGACAAGGGGTGGGACACCGGGCTTGAGGCTGCCCAGGCGAGCGGCACGCCCGGTGTGCAAAGCAAGGTGACTTGTGGGTCCCAGCCCGCGGCCAGTACATTGTGCTCCCACCTCTCTGCCCAGTGACAAACACCGTCACGTGCGGCTTCGTACCCCTGGCCCTGTTCTGGATGCCTGGGTTTAAGGGGGAGTGACCTCAGCCAATCCCGTCCGAGCAGTGATATGGTCCAGACCCCTCGTGAGAGTCAGTGTATCTTCAGTCTGCACCATGTTTCAGGAACACACACGGAGCGGACAGTCCCGTCCTGCTTGTGCTCTGTCTCAGAGGCCTGGGTCTTGGGGGTGCATCCTGATGACCCCACTTGTGCCCACACATGATGGAGGAGGTGGCCTTCCGGGGTGCTGGGGGGTGAGGGGCTTCTCTCGGGTCTCACACATGCTCCAGGCACTTCCAGAGAAGCAAGTGCCAGAAGATCTATCTGGTGGTGGTGGGGAAACCTGTCACCTCGTGTGAGCTCCATGTCACCTCATGTGAGCTCCGTGCCACTGTGAGGTTAGTCATCTACCTGGGGTCCTTCATTCTGTGGCCCCAGGTGGGATGTTTTCCTTGGTGTTAGTCAAGGTTCTCCAGAGCAACAGACCCAGTGAGTGGGTGGGTGGATGGGTGGATGGTTGGATCAACAGGTAGATAGACAGATAGATAGACGCATCGATAGATGGATGGATGGTTGGATAGATGATAGATAGACAGATGGATGGATGGATGGATAGATGGATGGATGGATGGATGGATAGATGATACAGAGAGATAGAGGAGAAAGGCAGAGAGATAGATAAAGAGGTGAACTCTGAAGGGTTGGCCCAATGACTGCAGACACTGAGAAGCCCCAGGACCTGCCACCTACAGCAGGGAGGCCCAGGTGGCCCGTAGTGAAGTGCGGTCACAGCCCACAGCCCCTGAGAACCGGGCAGCCACTGGTGCAAGGCCCCGGTCTGAGTCTGGAGGCTCAGGAGCCAGAAGTGTGGGCGTCCCGGGTCCGAGGAGAAGACGGACGTCCGAGCTCCCGCCGAACAACGCTGCATCCCTCTGCCCTTGCTCCCTTCAGGCCCCTGAGGAGCCGGATGACGCCCCCCGACGTTACTCAGTCTATGATTCAAAGGCTCATCTCTTCCGGAAGCACCCTCACAGCCACAGCCACAAATAACGTTTCACCGGTGACGTGGGGGTCCCTCGCCCGCCTGGACTGACACGTGAAGTTAGGCAGCGTACATTTGGCCTCAGACTGGCGTGGGAAAGCTTTGTTGGAAAGCGCCTCTGAGATGGTCACCTACCATTCATTCAGTCACCGAACATGCCTATGCGCTACCCGGCCCCACCCAGCAGAGCTCCGGGGACAGTATTAGGGAGCTATCATGTCTCCCCTCCCGCAGGTGACAGTGGAGGGCGTGGACAAGCACAGGTATAGAACCAGCTTCAACACACTTGCTCAGTGCACCAGCTGGGAAACAGGCCCAGAGAGGCCGTCTGTCCAGTCCCGTGCCCCTCCCCCCAACACCCCTAACCTGCCCCAGCCACAGGCTCCAAAAGAGAAGGACTGTACGTGCCCCCCCCTCATCTCCTCTCTGAGTCACCCTTCAGTTCAAGACAGAAAATACCCCCTGGGCCGGAGTGACCCAGGTTTAAAAATTGCCTTTGACAGAAGACACTGTTGGGGAATTCAGAAATTCAAAACACATTTAACCAACCAGTTCCCCTTTCTCCATATGGCCATTACCCTCACGAAGTTCTCCAGTGAATTCAGCGTATTTTATCCAGATGGCTAGTAAGCTAGTCCAGTAAGCTAGCTTTGCCCAGCGCAGTGACAGAGGCGACACGCTTTTCCAACAAGTGTTTCCTGCAGGGGACCCACGGGAGGAAGGGACGAACCGAGGAGGGCGGGCTGACTCTGCTCCCCAGCACAGTCCAGAAGTTTTCCAAACTCCTTTAAACGAGAAACTAGCCATTTCTTTGCACTTTGGCTCTAACCTTTTGGCTTTGCACTTAAAAAAATTTTTTTTATTGTTTATTTTTGAGAGAGAGAGAAAGAGACAGGGAGAGAATCTGAAGCAGGCTCCAGGCTCTGAGCTGTCAGCACAGAGCCTGACGCGGGGCTAGAACCCACGAGCCGTGAGATCATGACCTGAGCCGAAGCCAGACGCTTCACCAGCTGAGCCCCCAGGCCCCCCGGCTCTGCACCTTCTGTAGGATGGATGACGGTGCTGCTGCTGTTGGTCCAAGGGCCGCTGAGAGCCAAGATGCTGGGCCAGTTCTCGCCCCGTCCCCCCGCCACCCCCCCGGGGCACCCTGCCCCGGGGAGTGCGGGCACGGTCTGCAGCTCCAGCGTCCTGGAAGATGTAAGGGAGGAGGGAGCACCATCACCCATGGGAAGGAGAGCGCTTTCCTGGGGCAAAGCCAGATCCTCTGGGTTTTTCTGCCGCAAAGTGAGCATCTGGTCCCGTGACCGCAGCCATGCTGGAAGCCTCTGGAAGAGACCCCGAGGGTCGTCTCCTGGAGGGCTCACTAGGGGAAGAGAAAATCCCACAGGCGCTCCCGGAGCCGGGGGCAGAAGCAGAGGGAGCATCCATCCTTGAAGACCTTCCGCTGGGCTGCTGTCCCGGGAGGCACCGGCTCGTCCCCAAGCTCTGCCGACATCTGGTCCGGAGGAGCAACAGCTGGTCCCAGTGTCCTGTGCACGATGACCAGAGCTAAGAGGAGCCATGTGAGCCCAGCACTGTTTCCAATTATTCCCCCTCCCTCTGTGCCTGGGGGGAAGGCGTCCCCCATAGAAGTCCAGTTCGGCCGCTTCTCTGTGACCCTTTTGCAATGACTCCCTCCCTGTTTTACATTTTCCATGAAAACAAAGCTCATTTTGAAAACTGCCTTTGCTCTGGACCAAAGGGTCCACCCCCGGCCCCGCCCCCCAGCACATCACCTGC